>JALIZH010015542.1:0-15512 GCA_030522465.1 Rhipicephalus appendiculatus
TATAATTGTTACGAACCTAAAATAAGCAATTAGTATGCTCTGAGCATTCTAAGACTTCTCACATTACAATTTTTTTTGTCCATTAAAATGTCTTATACGCACTTTCTTGATAGTTATTTGCATTCTACACATAATGTGGAGCAATATGAGCCAATAATGGCTACGAACGAAAAACCTTTACTGGCAAAACAAGTGTCTACAAAAAAGAACTATATTTTACACATTGTCGTGGCACAAAACGAAAACTGTACAACTTTCTATAAAACTAATTACATATTTGAAATCAGCATAAAATCTTATATATACAGCGAAAATTTCACTGTCTTAGGCTACAGATTAACGCAACTATTTTTCCGAATCGCATCTCCCCTTAAGTGTTCTTGGATAGTTTCTAATGGATGAGATTGCACTTGCAGCGCGGTAAGTTTGTTCCCGTTGTTTTAAACACCATCTAAGTGATGTTGTGAGTTGTAATTGATACCAGCCGAGTGTGAAAGTTTGTGTGATGCTTGTAATGCCTTACCTGAGAATACTATTTGTTTGTGTTGTCAACTCTTGGCTCTAACTCGGTCTTTCCGACCGCAGCCGGTCCTTCGCTGTTGCACTAGAAGGACCTACATTTAAATTGTCTGTGATTTCGTGGTGCGCTTCGGTGGGCCGATACGTCAGTCCTTGGAATCTGCCCGGCGATTGCCTCCCCATCAACGGAATCAGTGACACTTTTCGCTGCAGGTGATTCAAGCGGGCAGCCTTCATGGAGAGTATTGAGGCCCACTCCACGAAAGATTGGCACTCCTAGGGCAAACTTTTCACATATGTGGTGTAATGGGCCCTCCTAATAACGACTGCAATATTAAAGCTGTGATGTGCAACTGCAAAACGCGTTATTTACGGCCTGATTAGAGTCACTGTCGCCCGTACAAATGCATGTGGAAGCGCTTCTCCGTGAGAGGAGTTGAGGCGCCAGAGCGGGCACGAGGTAAACTAGGCCCGAGACGCCACTTCAGCGGCACGCAACAGGCCGCACCTCCTTTTTTATCCAGCGGCCGTGGCATGCATCTCTATGGGACAAGCGCCCTCTATTGTACGATAAGGGAACACTACGGGGTACAGAGGATGGTTGACGACGATCGACGCCGCTCGACAACCGCAGGCGCTGCGCCGTGCGCCCGACCGGGCTACCGAAATTATGGCGCCTTTTCCTTCTTCGAACCACAACCACCACCACTACAACCGGCCAGGTCTCACCATGAGGAGCTTCGCTCCTAAAACCACTTTCCTGTACTCAGTGACAGCTAGAAACTTTCTTTCAAAGACTGCCCCGCGCGTTCTTGTGAGAGTACGACATACTGTATATTTCTGGTCTTTCGAATTAATTAAAAAAGAGGCTGTCAGAAAGAACCAAGCATTATGCCATCGCCAATGTCTTGGTGTCCTGTTCAACTACTACAATATGAAAAAAGCCTCATCATCAAATAGTAAAGTCCACCATGAATTTGAGTAAGCAATGGTGACGCTCAAAATGTGACGTTACAGTGTCCACAACGAATCGGTAGTGACCACTTCGTTGAATATGCTTCTCAATTTCAAATAAATTATTTTAAGTTATTAAATAGAGTAATAACTCAATAATTTTGTAGATGTGTGATACATCCATATGTATTTTTAATGCCTATTTATCATGCTTCTGGTATTCGTGATGTTTGCTTTCACGCTGCTCTGCCATAACTAAGAACGCGCACAGCTGCCTCTTCCTGCACTCCATACTTAGTACAATAGTTTAGTCGCGGCACCCCAATTGTACTGAACGTTACTGCAGTAAATGTACTTTCAAATCCACATCCCGCTTCACTAGCGCTTATTACAAGCTGTCTCTCAATGCAAGCTCACTTTGCCATCTTTTAAGCTTTCGTGTCTTTTTAACATCCAGCAATGTAATTGGCCACCCCCAATTTATTTTGGCCCGTGAAGGAAAGTTTAAACAGGTACTTTGCCCTCTAATTTGAATTGAACGTGTCGGCTTACTGGATCATAATTGATCCGTCCAAGATAATGAATTTATTATGCCTCCTATTTCGGTGTTACTTTCCGTTGTCTCTGTTTCGGCCGCATAGTGGCCTTATTTCTCATTTATGCCAGAAATTCACTTCTTGTACAGTGCGCGTAGGTCATTTTTATCGGCAATGTAAACAGGTTATTTTTTGGTATTATGGGTGAAAGTTATCAGTTGGGACCTGCTGTTTCTTTGTGTATTTGCCTCTAACCAACTGTCACCTTAGCTTCTAGCGAATTAAGAAATGGAGATTTCCAGATCACCTCTAACATTACTGCCGCTGAATGCTACCTTCACAATTTTACCCGTCGGTTTGGTGGAGCTGATTTTTATAAATTTGTACTTTTGAGTAAATCACATGTCTGACATGGCCTTTCCGAATCGACTAAATCTCTCCCGCAGTGTTGACGGCGGAAATGCCATCGATTTTTAAAGACGATAGTCTTTCTTGGGATACCTAAACGGAGAAATTTTGGTCTGTCTGTCTGTTTGTCTATCTGTCTGTATGTCTGTCTGTTTCTCTGTTTGTCGGCACGTCACACGATTCAGCTAGCTGGCCAAAGTTTAACCCCCTGCCTTACGACCTCCAATCTTGATCGAGAAGCATGTGTTCATACGGGTGAGCGTGGGCAATTAAAAATCAAATATTACGCATACCTGATGCACAACATCAATACCTTAATACTCTTCACAGTGTTCCTTTAAAACAAAATCTATAGATACGTAATTATAAAGATCCTAGTGCTTATTACGCGCCGCTGAAAATGCGCCGCTGTGTACAAAACAAGTATCCGCCCAATGATTCAACTTCGACGATGTGGTGCTGCCACCTGGCAGCACCACAGTTCAACACAAGCCGATGTTCTCCCCGATGGCGCTGTAGATGGCGTCCTCTTCTGTTTTATCAATGCCAGCCAGATGCGGCTGATTCATCGTAGAAGAGCGCTGTCTCAGGCAAGGCAAAACATATATGGCCGCTTGATGAAATACGACCCACTCTACAAGACATGATCAGAGAACGCAGAGAAAAGACCGACGACCAAATTTAAGCGGAGAAACGCCGGCGTCCGTCTAAGCGTGCCCGGAAAAGCGTCGAAAAACGAGCCCAGCAGCTAGCTCAGCTATTAAATTGTGGTACTCATGCAGTGCAGTCTTCGGAGACTATCGTCTTTCGACGACATTTGCAGCGAAGCACGCAGATACGCGGCCAATTTTTTTTTCGTTTTCACTGAATGCTTTAGAGATCACAAAAAATGCGCTGAAGGCGCGTTGTTCATCCCATTCACATCGTTGATTGTCTCTGTCGCAACACACGTCTGAGTTGTTCACTGTGGATTGAACTTTCGCTTTACGCTACTGTCATCTCAACTCATAGCTTATAAAAAAAAGCTTTTTTTCCCGGCTCTCTGCTGTTACAATTATTGTGCCTGATTGCACCCATCACAATTCTAGCGCCCGTTTTGTTCACTTAGTTTGTAGATTGAGGAATTGTGCTTCTATCGCATGTCATCCCTTGCTTCCGGCGGCCCTATGAAATTTCGGTCTCATTGAGGGAAGGCCTAAATATAATCAATATCATTGCGTTCGCTGCTTCATGCAGATAGCGCAAAAAGTCTGACTGATCTTCTTTTCGCATGTCATTTAAATTGTTCATCGTGCTTGCCACAACATATTTGTATAAATAATGCATCCTGACATTCATGTCACTCATATGAGCTTCTGGGTGCAGATATAGCTTGATAAATTAGGCATCTTAAAACAGGAACCAGCGAAACGGGCGTCAGTTGAGTTTGTCATAACTCTCAGCACAACTATTTGGGCTGCACAGACCTGACGGTTGTAATAATTTCACTGCACAGGAAACGATGCGCATGTCCTTAGCGCGAACGACAAGAGAGAAAATCTAAACACGATCGTCAGAAACCCTCAGCACTACTCCGCTTCGTACAAGAACGCTTCAGCTAGTCTTGCAAATTCCTCACTTGCACACAATATTCTGATTTGAGGCAAGTTCTCACTTGCACCCAATAATCTAATGTATGGGACTTGCAGATTTACTTGCAATCATCATCAATCTACATCAAATTGAATGAGCCGCCGGCTTTCTGCGGATAACCATGTGAGGATCCGCAAAAGTGTTTGGAAGCAGCAACGTTCAGCAACTGGCACTGTGACGAGAAGCTTCGCCATGTCTACCTCAGACTTGGCAATAGCGGAAGGATCTGATACGAAAACCGCGAGTATACGCTAACCACATGGCTTTCTGAACACCTTTAGGGTGTTTCTTCGCGATTAAGCGGCTGAAACCATTCTTGAGTTCCGTGTACAGCTCCCTCTCGAGGACATCGGGATGAACATTGACCATACGATCTTTCTATTTCGCCATGTTGACCCCGCCATGTCGGAGGCGAGGAAGATGGACTTCCAGTTCGGGACAGTCAAGCGATAGCAGCTAACGAGACTTGCATGCAACCCTCCCAGGACTCAACCGCAACTCACTACCAATGAAATAGGTTGACAGTACCACAAAGCCAAGCTATAGCTTGAAACTGCTTCAGAAGATAAAAAACACTACGTCAGTGTCATGAAATGGAAAGACAGCGCTAAAACATGTAAATTACGTGACGAGTGGATATTTTAAAGGCCCACGCATTTCAAAGTGCTTAGGAATAGTTAATCATCATCACCTGCAAATGCATCAAGTGAGCAGCTGCGTTGGTTCGCGTTTTACGTTAAAGATGCGTAGTGCGCCTTACACTGGTTTTCAAAATAATTAGAGTGTTTTGCGGATTTAGCAGGTCTAGTAGCAGGAAGCTTTCTGGGATAGTTTCAAACAGCGAATGTTAAGCGCCCAGTCGTTCATTTCGTTACGGCGTGGTTGAGGCGTTCACGGAGAACCAAAGCCTGGCTAGCAACTGAGACAGCGAAGCACACGGCGCTTGGTTAGGCTATCGCGTTCTGCTCTTGAACGTGAAGCTCAAGCATCCTGCACTTATTTTAGGGATCACAAAGCTCTCAGATTGTGCTGGCGACATGCACTGGACCCGGCGATATTCACTGCCGAAACATTGACAGGTGTCCGTATATTCTGAAACGGTCATTTTTGCCAGTAGGGAGCATTTCAGAAGGCCACTTAAACTGCTATAAACCGCTCAAGTTACGAGGCACTAAAATCTCCGACGGCTTTAAATCGCTTAAGTTCGTTGCTTATCAAGGCTTCTTCTTTATCTATTCCAAAGAACTACCACTACAGCTAATATTTTAGTAAATATCGGCTGTCAATCCAACGGGATAGCTGGCAAATTTCACTCACCAGTGAACTGTTAAGGAGATGCGCATAAATTGCGCTATAGAGTTAGGGCACTTGAAGATCACAGTGGTCATTCAGGGTCGTGTGAGCACTGCTGGTGATACCATGGAACACGAAGGAGCTTCCACAGAGCAACTTTTGGAGTAATTTTATGTTAGTACGTTATAAAGGCGCCTGCTAGCCGAGGAACAAAACGGCGTCAATACAAATGGCCTTTTATTACTAGCCTTCTGACTATACAGGAGTTAAACGCGGTGAGGAGAACGTGTGGGAGCTCTGAAACAGGCCTATGCAGTACAAGATATTATATGCTGAAACACTTACATGTACACACGTTTGCAACCATTCTCTTTCTGTTGAACAACGTGTGGTGCATGCTAGGAGTTTAATAGAGCTTTATTGACTAGCTGCTACCGCAAGGTGCTAAAAAAATACCTTGCAGTGGAGGCTCAAATACCAAACCTCACTGAATATGAAGCGTGCGTCGGCGTCACGGCGTCACTCTATGACACATAAACAATTCTTGACGCCATTATCACGTTACACGATGACCTCATGATGTCATCAGTCAACGTTGCCGATATTTTGAAGCATTAATGTGGAAACCCTGGCACCTTTTATAGCGACGGGTTAAACTACCGCATTTGAAACAAATCGCCCTGAGACTAAATACACAATAAAACAAGATAAAATTGGCTAGATTTCAACCCGGGCTTGCACAACAATAGACGAGTGTCTTACAACTCAGGCGCAGACATATCCTTGTACTCTGTAAATAGTATTAATCGCATGAATGCGTATACTCGCAGCTTAAAGGGGTACTGACACATCGAATTTGGCCGGGCGTTTTTTTTTGCTTTAATATGTTCCTGGGGCCTGTTAGTGATCGCACGGCACATCGTTTGCTGCAGCGCGCACCAGATAATTAATTAGAGGCTCCTCTTCATCGACCAGTGTCAGTTTCGGTTTGAAAAACAAGCCTCCGGTAGAATTACTGTATATGCTCCCTACGGGAGCAGAGTTGCGCATAGGTCCGCCATCTTGCCTGGCTAGCAACCACAGCTATGTGGCGAAGCCGCACTTTGTTTTTGCAGGCGACTTGCTTAAGCCTGCCGCCGATCGACGAAGCGTCTCGGCGATCGGCAGTCGACATGCCTGGCGTGGCAACGACCGGCGATGAAGGAAGAAACACCTGCTCTCGGGACTGTGCCACGAGAGTACAAAAGCGTTTTTTTGTCTATCCGTTAACGAAAAGGCGTAGCTTAGTGCCGAATAACATGCGCCGCCGCCGCCGCCAAGTCAAGTGGGGCCAGCTATGGAGGATAAAAACCAACTGACTAACACATAATACATGTCCTTCGAGATTCCGGGAGCGCCCATATCGCCACTCGCTATACAGCGTCGATTACTTGAGTATGTTTTTCGAAAACAGTGCTGAATCGACGTAAATACTTTGCTGTCGAAGCTTAAGGACATGAATCTGAAGCAAATATAATCACCAGTTCGTAGCTAACAAGCACAAGAGTCCAAGACGGTGACTTGATTGATTCTAGGTGGACGGCAACCGCTTTCGGAGGCGCGGCCATGTTTTCCTGGCGTGGCGTGTGCATCAGCTTCTCCGCAATGCATGGTTACTAGCGGCGTTTGGAAAACAGATGCGCAACTCTGCTACCTAATGGTAGTATATACAGTAATTCTAGCCTCCGGGTGCAACTATCACCACCTAGCGTGCGCAGCTCTCGACCACGTCAGCACACAGAACTGTGACCCACATCCGCACGGTCCGCATAAAGAAGTCCTTTCGAATAGGCAACTGGACAGCACTGTCGCCAAACAGAAAACTTTCAACGCGTGCGCTATGGCCACGGACTGGCAACCAGCCGCCGAGAAGTATAGACTGCTGGAACAAACGCAGCAAAAGAAAAATGGCGGCTATGACGTCACACAACTTGTTTTATTGAATGCAGCGTGGTCACATGAGGGAAGTAGGGGGGGGTCACTTAGGTCCCCTTCGCGAGTGTCAGTAGCGCGAGGGAGTCGATCGCTCGCGCACAATTCAAAATTAATTAAAAATATCTTCCAGGCTATATTCGCTGTTGATATTTTGCAGATGATATACACATGTTCACAGGAATCGAACCCGCAGGCTGTCTCGGCCGCGAAATTTTGTGTCAGTACCCCTTTAAAACAAATGTACACATAGGTAACGTTCTGTAAGGATTCCGTCGACTTTCGGTGTGGTCGAATAAAAGCCCTCTGCAGTATATCACAAGCCGACCTGCAGAGTTGTACACAAGAGAAAAGTTTGGTTTTCCGAGATTTTGGATGGCCATCATGTTTCCCAATGCGCTTTTAGGAGGCCGCGCGAGATACTGGCTAACATTTCAAAGAAGACTAGCTGCTGATATCGCATGGTAACTCCATCGTATAGGAGACCGCTTTCGACAATAAAGCTACGCTTTATTGTAAGTTGCGGTAAAGAAGGAAACCATGCTTACGCATCCCTTGAACGACTGTCAAATGGGATATTGCGCTCGTCAATTGAAAAGCCCCGACTAGTATTAATTGGCTCCAACCTTTTTCGAATTCCACGGCGAATCTCGCCCAGTTAATTCTGTTCATTGAGATTTTTTTTCAGTTTCCTTGCAACAACCTATATGGTTAGGACTGAAATTGCTAGCATACACCATATATAGGACCTGACCGTTGTAAAGTCTGCATTCAAGCGAAGCAACCATTTAACAATGAAACTGAGATGGAGACGTTGGGTTAACAGCTTCACTTCAAATTGCGCCATGGTAAAACGTACGACTGCAGCGACAAGGTTAAGTCTGCATCCATTAGCTGTTCCCAGGTACACGAGGAAGGGGGGGGGGGGGTAAAAAGTTCCCAGACCACGCTGCCAGAAAAATACATGGGATAGTGGCCTGGGAACTTTTGACCAGCCTTGTACGTCACCACGTTTCTACAAAAATAATGCCAATACTAAATCATCTAAAACACCACAAGAAGACATGACCTTTTATGATCATTCTGTGTTCACCCAATGCTGTAGGCTTAGCCATGTTTCTCGTTCATTGAATTTACGAGAAGAAAATACTCAAGCGTTCATTTTTCTCACTTTATTTGATGTTGGTAATGCTTCATAATAGGTTTATAGAAGCCCGGCTGTCGTTCAAGCCATGTAGTTCACTTCTTCTTGCCAAATTCTATTCCTCTATGTCAGGGGTCTCAAACTCGCATCACCTGCCAGGCCGCAGTCGCCAAATTTAGTCCCTCAGAGGGCCGGCAAAGTGAGTAACTAGGAAGCGGGGGGGGGGGGGGGGGGGGATGGGGTTGGAAAGGAGGGAGTTTGAACAAAATGTCAGCTAACCTTGCCATTTCAAAGAAGCCCTTTCTGATACTTGATATATGGGTCATTTCTAAAGGGCATTTGGCGTCAGGTTTTGACAATCGTATCAATACCGACCTACACAATGACTACAATCAGGACACCGATCTTGAAGTATAAAGCTTTTCTTCAGGCACTTAGGTTTCAACACAAGGTGACCGCATGGGTGCCTCACGAAAGAAATGCTTAAGACCAGTCAAGCGTGTTTAAGCAAGGAATAAATGCCAGCACCATTTTAACAGTGTCACGAACAGTCATAAAGTCATAAACTAAAAGTGGGACGAAGACTCGAGTGCAAGCCGCAGGCCGCACGCAAGAGGTCGGCGGGCCGCATGTGGGCCGCGGGCCGCGTGTTTGAGACCCCTGCTCTATGTCCTACACTGCCTCCAAGAGCAGCAGCTTCATTGATGATCTCAGCTGTCAAAGACAAAAGATAATGAGTGAGCTATTGAATAACTTTATTCACTTCCTGCAGGTTTCCGGGCTGCAATGCCGCCTAGGAGCCGGTCGAAAGGCCGTGTCTTTCGGCAGCTTCCTTAGCCTCCTGAGTCGACCAGAGTTGGTGGTCTAGTGCTGAGCTGAGCAGAGCGGCCCACCAACGCTCCCGAAGGTCCTCATTGCAGGCAGCGTTCCTAGTTTTGCCAATTAGAGCTGGACACTCCCAGATAATATACGCTAATGCCGCCCTATTAGTGCAATACTTCGCCTTAAATATTTAAATCAATGAACCTCACTTTACATATGCTGGCACCTTGAGAGGTATAGGATAGCTCATTTTTATTTTAAGTAGCGGACTGACAAGGGGTTTTTCTTTGCAAACTGAGGCCACCACACATGAAAACATGCACCAACTGAGTCCCTGGTCTATTGAAATTCAACATCTCACCATTGATACGATTTTTTTAACAAGTATCTTTCACCTTCGCGTCCCACTGGTGGTAGGAGCTGTGCACAATTAACGCGATTGCGTTAAAGAACTCGTTTCGTCGAAATTCCGGCGTCGGCATGGTTACTGGTGTCGGCGTTAGCATTGGCGTCGTTGGTTGTGAGCGAAAAATCTTCATCTTGTCCGTGACCGAAAAATCAAGAAAGATCCAAATAAAATACGTAATAAAAATTTCCGGGTCCGAAAGAGGAGCGAACCCACGCCGCCTGCGTGGCAAGGAGGTGTTCAACCACAGAGCCAGAATATTTATTGCAACTGCATTCGAAAAAAAATTACACCATCTCCCGCTAAAGGGAACCATGTGTAGATGTGAAGCAGCAGGCGCTAACGCTTACACTGGCGTTATCGCCTGCTGGCGATAACGCCAGTGTAAGCCTTACGCAACGCTGGCGTTATCGCAGCGTTGCGGAGGAGAGAAAACCGGGGAGGCGCAAAGCACGCAGTGATGGAGTGGTGTTTCCTACTGGAACATGCCAATCGCTGCTAATGGCCAATGAGAGACAGAAGACTCCGACTGGACACAGAGACCCACAGTGCGCTTTTAGTTAACGCACACGCTGCGAATTATTATTGTTCAACAACGCACAGGAGAAATCTCCCACCGGCACCACCTTGGAGGTCAAGATCCATTGCCATATATACGGGATGGCCAGTGAACGGTTGTGCAGCGCGAGCAGTCGGTTTTTTAAATGCGAAGCATTTCTTAGCGAACTTCGGCGAGTTTGAGCGTATCTATATAGCTATCTATCTATCTATCTATCTAGCCGCCTACGACTTTGTGCTCTCCTGGCCGTATCGTTAATGGGATTTATACCAAATTTTTTATGACAGAACATGACTGTATGGCGAACATAAATAGCTGGTCATATCATGAAAATCATGACTAACTTGTCATGGAAAATAATGATTTACATACCACGTTCATAGCGCGCTCGCGGCAGTTTCGTTAGCTTGATATACACCAAATTTGGGATTGAGTGACATTACTGTATGACGAACATAAACGACAAGTGGTAATATGAAAATCATGACTTCATGAGCGACATGACTTGCATTCCACGCTCATGGCGCGCTCGCGGCGGTTTAGTTAGCTTGATATCCACCAAATTTGGTATTGAGTGAAATGATTGTATGACGAACATAAATGACAAGTGGTAATATGGAAATCATGACTTGTCATGTGCGACATGACTTGCATGCCACGCTCATGGCGCGCTCGCGGCCGTTTCGTTAGCTTAAGATACACCAAATTTGGTATTGGGTGACATGACTGTATGACGAACATAAATGACAAGTGCTAATATGGAAATCATGACTTCATGATCGACATGACTTGCATTCCACGCTCATGGCGCGCTCGCGGCCGTTTTGTTAGCTTGATATACACCAAATTTGGTATTGAGTGGCATGACTGTATGACGAACATAAATGGCTGGTCATATCATGAAAATCATGACTAACTTGTCATGAAAAGTATGATTTACATGCCACGTTCATGGCGCGCTCGCGGCCGTTTCGTTAGCTTGAGATACACGAAATTTGGTATTGAGTGACATGACTGTATGACGAACATAAATGACAAGTGGTAATATGGAAATCATGACTTGTCATGAGCGACATGACTTGCTTTCCACGCTCATGGCGCGCTCGCGGCCGTTTCGTTAGCTTGATATACACCAAATTTGGTATTGAGTGGCATGACTGTATAACGAACATAAGTGGCAGGTGGTAACATGAAAATCTTGGCATGCATGTCATCTACAATGCCATTTACATGCCACGCCCATGGTGCGTTTGCGTCCAGTTCGCTAGCTTGACATACACCGAAATTGGTATATCGCGACGTGACTGTATGACGAACACAAATGACACCTCGTAACATGTAAAACATGACATGTAAATTATGTAAAGCATGATTTGCTCCTTCCTGGCTGCTTCGCATTACATCGATTCCCACAGTGCGTGGGATCTGCCGGCTTTTTCAACCAAGAAACTCGCTAGCAGACGCTACCTGCGTCGGCGCCGCGAGGTGAGAGAGGGGGGGTAGCGTAGGAGAGGAGAGAGAGGGGGGGGGGACGCGCATGCGCAGTGGGGGGTGTGGACGCTGTGGGCAGGGATGCCTAGAGGAGAGAGGGGGGGGGGGGCGTATTAGAGGAGAGAGAGGGGGGGACGCGCATGCGCAGTGGGAGCGCGGGGCGGGATGCCTAGAGGAGAGAGGGGGGGGAGCGTAGGAGGGGGGGAGAGGAGGGGAGGCGCATGCGCAGTGAGGGTGTGGTTGCCACGCGGAGGGATGCCTAGAGGAGAGAGAGAGGGGGAGAGGAGGTTTTTTATTTTTATTTTTTCTTGAAAGGGTTTGTGCATGCGCAGCAAGTGAGGCCTCGAGGCACACCACCACCACCACCACCACCGGATTAAGCTTCGCCATAAGATGCTTCACATCTAAAAAAACACTATATCAATGTCATCTAGTGGAAAGAGCTTCCTTAACGCACGATATATTGCGTGGCAGAAGCGCAGAAAGCGCCAGGCGTCAAAACATGTGACTTGAGAAACGAGTGGGTGTTTTAAAGGCACACCCATTACAAGGCGCTCAGACAAATTTAATCACCATCATCAGCAGAACCATGAACAAAATTACCAGCTGTGTAAGTTCGCGCGTTGCCCTACGTACGCGTAGTGGGCCCTTCGCTGATTCGTAGAAGGAATAATTATGATGTAGTGGGCCCTTAAGAACTCTGCTTGCAGTAGGCATTCAATGCTACTTTGAAACGGCCAATTTTACATTCACAGGCGTTTGTTTCCTCATGGCACGGTTGAGGCATGCACCGAGAACAGAAGTAGGCTAGCAGTTCAGAAGGCGATGGGCACGAGGTCTGATTACGCTATCGCGATCTGCTCTTGAAGGCGATGCTCAAGCGTCCTCCAATTTTTTTTATTCTTGAGCGCAGATTTATACAAGTTATGAAATAAAATAAATTTTAGGAGGGTTAAAAATCCGTTTAATTCATGTTTGGAGCGCCACAATTAGTTGCGATTACGATACCTTCTCTAACTTGCGCATTCTCTATTGGCCACATGCACTGACCAGGCCGCGTATGAAAGACGATATGTGCACGTCACGTCTCCCCTAGAGTTTTGTCAGCTATTCAATTTGCTTCTCCAGGTGCCTCGGCTGGGTGTTCTAGACATACCAGCGCATGTGACATAGGCTTAAAAGAATGTTGCTTGAAAATAAGTACAGTGTTCAAAAGTGTTTCACAAACGTTCCTATCCGTTCTTAAACAGACAATTTACTCCCACATATTCGACGCAGCTTCAGGAGGCAGCTTGTTCTCACGAAGCACTCCGCTTAAATGCCGTAATAGAAGACGGAAGCCTGAAAACTTTTGCAAGTTAGTGAAGATGCCCTCAGCATGCAATATCCACTTACTACCTGTGAAGAAAGCGTCTCATTATTCAAGCATAAACACAATCTGAATTTCTCTGTCCATTCAGAGAGACTATAAGCACGCCACAGCGGTACATTTCGTGTGACCGTATTTCGCGGGTGTCACCAGTATGATTCCGTTTGAGAAGAGCTTCTCGCAGAGAGCACCAAACATGTATCTCACATAAGTGCTACTATATGGAAAACAAGGAACCACAGAGAATGTACGACGAAATTATACCTGATGTAACGGCTACCCACACAAGGGCGATCACTCTAAGAAGACCGTCCATGTTGACTCGTGCTGCAAACTAACTTCATTTTAAATTAACCACCCTCGCATACTGCCGTAGTATTAAATACAAAATTCAAGGTTTCACTGCAACGCGCAATTCACTTTCATTTTTCCACGCGCACACTCTACCAATGGAACAGAACCGTAGGAATTTCATTGGTAATGTAGAGCGCACGCTTTTTTAGAGTGGACTCATTTGGTTCTTATTTAAATAGCATACGGCGAGGACATAACCAAGTGAGACATCTAAGAGAAAAATTAGCAGTTGTAATGATACATATAAATAAAAAAGTACGCCAACACGAGTGACCCATGTAGGCTATGTGGGCAGACAAAATGCAGGAATGTTATAAAATTATTTTTTATAAGTATAAGACGTTATAAAACGTCCTATACTTTCACGATACGCTGAAATTTGGCGTGCGACATTAATTACACTTTCTTTCAGGTCTTGATAAGTTAAAGCGGCATGCAGCACAGTTTGACATACTATGTAGGAAAGTATTAATGAGAACTAATAGACAATGACAATCATTGTCTGTTAGTTCTCATTGATATTGTGTTTAACAAAGCAAACGAGCCCTTAAAGTTACACTTCTTTCCATCATATGTAGGAAAGTACAGGCATATTTTTGATGTTATATATACTAATCAGAGAGTCTTCAATCACAAAATTTTTCTCGCTCCTGATACTGTATTTATAATTGCCTTAGATGGCATGAAGAAAGTCGCAGTTCCGCAGCAAGGGTGAAGCAATAAATGCGATAGCAACAAATTGGGATGTCACGCGAAGCACAAAGGACACACGGAAAGAACGCACACAGGACGAGCGTGAACTTAGAAAGTTCACATCTCGACACTTAAAGCGCTGCTCAAACACACAGGAAGTACGAAACATACACACAGGTATACACAGGAGGAGAGCGAACTAACAAGTATCACAGTTGTTACTTCACTGTATTTGAACAGCGCGCTTCTTTCGCAAGCGGGGCCTCTGCAGAGAGCGAAGTGACCTCTGTGCGCTCTGTAACCTAAACGAAATCTTTCCGGCGAAAACACAGAACGTACAAACCGCGCCCATCACACGATAAGAGCGCGAGCGCGCGGATGGGCATGGGTGACTACGCCGCGTAGGGCAAAATGCAGGTTGACGAGCGAACACATGGCAACGAGTGGGGCGCTGAGCACGCACATTGCGCCGTCTCGCTGTTTCACTTGTAAGGCAGAGAACACGCTGATATTCCCTGAGATCGGCGTACCGCCAGTGGTAAATGGTGTATATAAATAGCTGGCCGTTAGTATGCTGGAGGACGTTTGTGTGGCCGAGTGGTTAAAGCCGCGCGCTGCGGAACGAGAGGTCGCGCGTTCGATTCCGCGCATCGGAAAAAAATTGTCTGAATGATTTTTAGATGTGAAGCATCTTATGGCGAAGCTTAATCCGGTGGTGGTGTGCGGCGTGGCCTCCCTTACTGCGCATGCGCAAACCCTTTAAAAAAAATAAAAATAAAAAAAACCTCTCCTCCCCCTCTCTCTCCTCTAGGCATCCCTCCCCGCGGCAACCACACCCTCACTGCGCATGCGCCTCCCCTCCTCTCTCCCCTCCTATGCTCCCCCCTCTCTCCTCTAGGAATCCCTGCCTGGGCTCCCACTGCGCATGCGCGTCCCCCCCTCTCTCACCTCTCCTACGCTCCCCCCCCTCTCTCCTCTAGGCATCCCTGCCCACAGCGTCCACACCCCACTGCGCATGCGCGTCCCCCCCCCTCTCTCTCTCTCCTCTCCTACGCTCCCCCCCTCTCTCGCCTCGTGACGCCGACGCAGGCAGCGTCTGCTAGCGAGTTTCTTGGTTGAAAAAACCGACTGCTCGCGCTGCACAACCGTTCACTGTCCATCGCGTATATATGACAATGGATCTTGACCTCCAAGGTGGTGCCGGTGGGAGATTTCTCCTGTGCGTTGTTGAACAATAAAAATTCGCGCGTAGTTTCAGAGATACATCGTCGAATGTCCAGACCGCGATGTCGGAGAAAACGAATCTCAGCGCACCGGGTGCGCCGAAAGGGCGGTCCGTGTGCTACGTCGTGAATATATAT
>JALIZH010015543.1:0-24331 GCA_030522465.1 Rhipicephalus appendiculatus
ATTAAAAAAGCACGTTTTAAGCGCCAAAACCTCATATGCAGCTTTTCTGGACACCAGCGGTTTAGTTCGCGTGAACGACACCACGTGGCGTATCGACCTTAAAGAATTCAAAAGTCCCGCCATGACGTATGCAGTGACGCGGCACTAAATAAAACAGAATAAAAAAAATGGTACGCACGCCCTGAGACTGTCGCTTCACCTCAGTGCACAGAAAAGATAGCGCTGTGTGTCGGCGTTATCTCGGCGGTGACCATTGGCAATGAATCGACAGTTCTTCTAGACGTACCGTGACAGACAGCTCGCAGCATTCCGCACGAAATGTCTGGCCGTGATAGACGCACCCGCGATGCATCGAGAGAATCGTGTTTTTTTTTTTTTTAACTTTCTGCGCTGCCGTAGCGGTGGGATATTGTAGCAGCATGCTGCTTACCGAGTTTCATCTTGAGCTAGCGTGAAAGCATTATACTTGGGTATGAATAGGATTTTGTGGTTGTGTAATAACCAAATTTCTTTTGTGCCCTTAGGTGTTGCTTGTTTGCTCCTTGCATTACCTCAAAGTAAAACCGGATAAGTTTGATAACGCTAGGAATTAGAGTAAAAAAATGGAGTTATGGATAGTTCTTTTTGTTTTCTTTTCATGTAGCTCTTATTGAAATCTGGCTGCTAACGCCAGCTTGGTGCCATCGAAGCGGGCGTGCGAAAATGATACAGTCGTTGAAATATGATTTTGCACACAAGATAATATGAACTTGTCTAGTATTTTTGTTAGGAATGAACGTATACTACAACACATACGACCCACGTGTCGTGATAGAGGGCGGACCTCTAGGTCCGCCCTCTATCCCGCCCCCCCCAAAAAAGGCACCTATATATTTCTTCTTTTTCTTTCTTTTCTCTCCTTTTTTTTTTTTTTTTCTACAGTCGACTGGCTCGTATGCTGGAGGTGATTGTCTTGAATCCGTTTGGCGCAGATACACCGAGCGGTTACACTGTGCCATGATCTCGGTGTCGCACGGGCACTTTTGATCGCGATCAGGGCCGGTATGGATCGAGCTCGGCTCGGCGGTTAGCCAAACAGCGATTAATGCCCGTGTTAATAAACCGACCTTATTTTAGGGGCGATTAGGGCCTAGCCTTGTCGTCGTCCGCGTCCGTTACGGGGTGATTCATGGATGTGAGACACAAAAAAGAAAGGCTTAACAATAGACTAATGTCAATCATAATTGTCACAGAAGAATACAAAACACCTAGAAGCACAAACCCTTTACACTAGTGGGCGACTTAGGTTACAAATTATGGACCTTAGGACCTAGCTTTGTCGTCGAAGTTCACTGTCCGCTGTCATGGTGGTAAGAAAACCATTGCTATAGTCGAAACATGAGTGTATGTGAATAAACAAAATATTTAAAAGAGGCGAACAACAATTACAATTCTGAAGCAACAATATAAAACATCTACAAGCACATACCCTTTATACTAGTCGGCGACTTCAACGTAGACATTATGGACCTTAGGAGATGTCACTTCATGTGACTCAATTCACATTATATGGGGCAACGCTCGGGTAACATATGTGAGACACAAAAAAGGTTTAAAAATACAGTTATATCAGTCATAATTGCTACAGAACAATACAAAACACCAACAAGCACAAACCATTTATACTAGTCGGCGACTTCAACGTAGAGATTATGGTCCTTGCGACCTAGCTTCGCCCACTCGTCATCATTCACTTCGTGGAGATGCGTGGTTTTTTTTTTTGCCCCCCCTTTACCTTGTTGGCGCCTTACAAACAAACAAATCAATCCAACTTTTCCATAACCTTACCGCCGCGCTAAGGTGGCGTTTCATAAGGTAGCCCGGGAGGTACCTTAAGGTGCCCCTTATGCGGCGCCGTACGGCTGATAAGCAAGCAGCTCTGCAAAGGCGATCGGTTTCGTCGAACTTTTACAAAAAGGTTACACGTACACACTCGGCGTCCATATGTGGCAATAAACACTGCGAGTGCTCGGGAACAATTAAATTCCATGGAAGAGTTCAGCGACGGTATGTCACTGAGCAGATCTCACTTTTCGAAGCGAGCACTACTCCAGCATGTCCCCGAGCTGCGGCTGGAAACGATCCCCATTCACGTCGGTTTTTCCGCACCACCACTCCTCTAGCTGTTGGTGGCACTCCGTTTCTACGGCGCAGTTACTCTCAAATTGTGAATGGTGACTTGGTGCACATACCCTAGGCTACACTTTTCCGCATTGTTAAACGTGTGAAAAAATTGCTGCGGATACGGCACGTAATCGAACGTGTTTCACTGCAGGAAAGGATACATTTTTCTTTTAAACTCGCGGGGCCGTTCCTAGCAACCAGCCAGCATGAATAAGTAAGCAGATACCTAAGCACTCAATAACAAAACATGTATTACATGCACAAACATCCATGCACTCACACGTGCGCATAAACGCACACGGACAGACGAGAAACAAACTAGGGGTGTGCGAATCGTGAAATTTCATCACGAATCAAATTCGGATCGAATAGTGCCGAATAGTGGCCAAAAATATCGAATTCGAATCAAATATCGAATAGCATATTTACAAGAAATGTGTATCGCCAGTTACGGCAATACAAAAGAAAAATAGAGATGCCATGGCGTGCTGGCAGCTTTAGTACGCACTTGTTCGTTTTTTTTGTTTTTTTTTTCAGCTTTTGTGGGCGCGCAAGCATGTTAGAAGAGCCGTCATTCCAGCCAGCAACGCCACTCTTAACATCCTAAAGGTTCACAGAGGGGGTGCGGTAGGTAGTTTTTAAGTAAGGAGCACTTTAGGGGCCTGGGCTGTCGTACGATGTCGTCTGCTGTCAACGTATGCTGTCGTAGCTTGGCGCAACGCAAGCAAAACTACGAATGGTATAGCCATCTGCAGCATATTGAGCGCTCGTTCGCGCCAAGGAGGAGTCTTCTTCCTCTTGTTCTTAGAGCACCTTGATGATAAGCACGGTGTAAGAATATTCAGGTGTTGACACTGCGCGCGCCTGAGCGGCCAGATAACGTTCGGTCTCGCGGGCGCACACTGCTGCGAGCCGTCAGATGGCGCCGCGGCCAACGTACCCAGCGAAGCGGGGCTCGCGAATTGAAACTGCTCTGCCTCCCCAACATTTTCGTCCGAAGCGGTGTGAGTAATTCGATGTCACCTTCATCGATAAAAGAGCACAACACGCACGCGAACAAAAAAAGCGTGGCTTCAAAACAGCGCGGACGCTCATGCCAGCAAAAAGAATCATGAATCAGCAGCATGCGCGTTTCTGCCGAGTGTGCTGCCGAGACGGCTGACCCCGCTCGTCATCGCGCCATCTACGAAGGCACCGATTGCTTAATCGGTGCCTTCGTAGATGGCGCTACGACGAACGGGGTCAGCCGTCTCGATAAGTGATAACGGCCCGAACATTATCTGGACGCGCGGGGATTGCGCTTTTCAACGCGTTGCGGGGAGAGTGTCAGCACCTGTCTATGTATATTCTTACACCGTGATGATAAGTGAGCGCGCGCTCTCGCCTACTTCCTGTTGTTCTTTGAGCGCCTTGATGATAATAAGTGAGCGTGTGCTCGCGCCAAGGAGCACTCTTCTTCCTCTTGTTCTTAGAACGCCTTGATGATGATAAGTGAGCGCTCGCTCGCGCGAAGAAGTCTACTTCCTCTTGTTCTTCGAGCGCCGGGATGATAAGTGCGGAGGACTTAAGGGGCGCAGGGTGTTGTATTCTGTCGTATGCTGTCGTCGCTTGGCTTAACGCAGGCAAAACCACGTCTAAAAATAGAAAAAAAAAAAGAGGAAGCAAGCGAGAAGTAGAAACAGAAAGAAAGAAAGGGAAACAGCAAGAAAAACAGAAAGAGAAAGAAAGAGAAATAAATAGACAAAGAGAGAGGAAGAAATGAATAGAAGCACAGAGAGAAGGAAAATGGAGAAAAAAAAGGAAAAAGAGAAAGAAAGACAGGAGGAAAGAAAGAGAAAACCTAAGTGAAACAATGAAAACTTCCGAACTCCGCACTCTCTTCAGGCTTGGTACCCCTAGTGCGAAGCTGCCTTAATTTTTTTCCCTTATGGTCGCGCAATACGGCTCATCTGACAACGGTAATGTTGTGCTCATCGCCATGGGCGCTCCGGGCCCAAAAATCTTCAAGCGCCCGTTCACAGCACCGTTTTAACAGCGCGCCGGAACAGTGGGAGTTTGTGAACGAGTGGCGCGGTGCGTCAGTAGCGACTGCGCAGCGTGAACAAATTCTCACATGCGAAGCCAATCACTGAGGGTATCACGGGCCAAAGTGTTACGGCGTTTGCGGCGTACGGCACTGAACTACGCAAGAAGTACGTGCCTTCGTTGCGGGAGTGGAGTTTATGAAGGGTCTGACAATTTTTTTTGTTTTTCTTACGTGCGGAAATCACACATTCTCCTTTAAAATCAGCATGCACTCGCTCTTAAACCAGGATATTAACGCGATAGCGTTTAAGAGCTCGTTTCGCAGAAATTCCGGCGTCGGCGTCGGTGTCGGCGTCGGTGTCGGCGTCGGTGTCGTTGGTTGTGAGCGAAAAATCATCATCTTGTCCGTGACCGAAAAATCGAGAAAGATGCAAATAAAATAAATAATAAAAATTTCCGGGTCCGAATGTGGATCGAACCCGGGTCGTATGCGTGGCAAGCAGGTGTTCTACCACGCAGCCACGCTTCTGCTTGGGATTGCATATAAAATAACTTCCTCTGCTTGGAACTGCTGTGAAAACTTTCATGCTTTGCAAACACGCCCGTCCTGTATACAGGCGTCACAATACAACATGTAATATCGCAGTAATATTGCGTGGTACAAGCGTGCATAGCCATCGGCCGTCAGAAGATGTGAATATCATAACGACATTGTGGTTCTAAGCTGTGTACCCATTACAAAAGGCACACACATTACTTCGCGTATTCCCTTAAGACCACGTAGTGGGTGCATAGCAACTTCGAAAACATTTACCGCGCACAATTGCTCGTGGTTTAAAGCATGCTATACCCATTACATAGTGTGCACTAAGTGATTGCAGTACGGACTAGGGACAGGATATCGCTATCGTGTTCAACTCTTAAAGGCGAAGCTTAAGGGTCCCCCCCCATTTTTGGTGCAAGTTTTGACGAAAGGCCGACTGTAACGACGTTAGTGTTTGTTATTGCCGCCCACCCTAAGCAAATTGCACCATTACCTTTGTCGTGCTTTAGATATTCACGCTGCCGAATTATTCGAAACTATGAATACTAGCTATTTGAAAGTCGAATCAAATTATTCGATCAAGTATTATTCGACTCGAATTCAAAACTCGAATATTCGCACACCCCTACTAATGGGCCGTAAGACAAAAGACATCCTATCTTCGCGCTCCATCTGCGGAAAGTCGTTCATTCAAAACGCCGCAACAGCCTGCATTATTTGCTTGCAATAAAACGCGAAAAGTTGGTTTTCGAAGAAATGCGTTAGGCGCTTGATCGGGCAATTAAAGCATTTTTAGACGACAGATAACTTTGAAATGCCTATTGGCATATAGGAAGACGGGAATATTTCGGTTTTTGAGAAGCTGGAAATCAAACAAACAGCACCATGTCCTTTAGGATGGACAAACTAGTCTAGGGTCGAAAGGCATGGAGGTTAAATGCAACTGGAAACGGTCACTCCTTGCAGCTGTTTGTGTAGGAGCTGGCTGAAGTATATATATATATATATATATATATATATATATATATATATATATATATATATATATATATATATATATATATATATATATATATATATATATATATATATAGACCGATCTTCATCAAGATCGGTCGGTCTCCGATCGAAACGTCACAAATAAACAGTTTTTTAGAGGCGTATATATATTTCTCCTATTTGCTCTACGGCAACCGAAGCCAGACTTTTCATAATCTATATATATATATATATATATATATATATATATATATATATATATATATATATATATATATATATATATATATTACATCAGCCGCATGTTAGTCATAAACCTGAGGCGAACAAGCAAGGCGAGCTTTATCGTTTGACGAACCATTATTGGCATTGGCTCGCGCACACGGTGCGCAGGGCAATCTAGTGAGCATCGAATACTTGGCTCTTTGAATCTGTAAGCAGAACTGTAATGCGAAAAACGCTTCTTAGTTTTGAAATATTCTTTATTGCTGTTTTCCTTCACTCTGTTGTATACATTGCTGCTGACACGGGTGCCTCTTCCGGGTAAGTCAGCAGTGGGTCTCCTCGATTTGGCTGCACTTTCTGCACTAGTTCAAGAGTGCTGCACTTCGGCGCTCGATTTGGCGAGTGCAGCTCGTGCCACCTGCACTTCTGCGCTCGATTTGACGTCGTGCTGCACGAGTTCATCGGCACTTCAGCACTACCTTCCCCGCCAGTTCTCGTCTCGTGCAAGTGGCCAAGGTATCGGTATGGCTGCACTTTTGCCCTCGATTTGACCGCTGCACCGAAACCGCTAGTGTCGGGCTGCACTGACACTGGAGGAACTGGCGCGGCACTGGCACGACACTTTGGTGAACTGCGTCCAGAAAGTGCAGCCAAATCGAGGAGACCTAGTAAAGACAACATGCATGTGTCCATGCCTGAACTTCACATCTTAGTGACTGCTCTTTTAATGGCGTGAAGCGGCAAAAAAGGCAGTATGTCATCGGGTAATATTTCCGATGAAATTACCTATGCTGATCAGAAAAGCCGCGTACACTGAAGAACGTGTTGATAGGGTGTCGTTTCGCCTAAAAAAAAATCGTCTTGATATCTTACATGCCTCTCGGTTGTATTATCGCCGCGCGTCCGGCACGTCCAGGTCACGAATCGCGTTATCAGCGTGAGACAGTATTCATGATAGGGCAGTTGCGAGCGCCGAGAATTCAAGAAAGGAAACGCAAGCCAGCAGCAAAGCAGCCGGGGGAAGACCTCTACGTCGTTGCTATGGCAACGGCGCGCAGCCGCGCTTTGTTGCGTTTCCGCGTCTGCTTGTCTACCATATCGCCGTCTGTTCCTCGCACGCCGGTCCCCGCCACTGGCCTCCGCCAGTCACCGAGGGAGGGGGGGGGGGGCGTTTATTCATACCTTATCTATGTTCGTGCGTGCGTCTTTATGTGTGCGTGTATACACATACAAACCTTAAAAATTTCGGAAACAGTTCAAACATCCCCCCTCCCCGGCTACGTCAATGTTTACTGGCGAGGAGCACATCACAGCAGCGCACCATCTCTGACGCCTGAAAGCGGCAAATCCATGTGTGCGTACACCGTTGCCGACACCATTTTCTAATACTCGAAATCGCCGTAGGTCGTTCGTTTTTGCCAATAAAATTATCATGTGTTCTCTGTCTTACGTTCGCATATGCAACTGCTTATCTTGGTACCCTCGCTGTGAACAGGAAAGGTGGAAGCGAGGTGAGCCGGTTCGCAGAGGCAGCCGATTCGGAGACGCAGCTGGTGTCGCAGTTATCCTGCGAAATGCCATCGCTTCACAGCCACCAATCTAGCGAGTTCTGTGTAACTAGGCCCTGCTTTGCAGAAATGGCATTTTTATTCTTGCAGGCAATCTTTCTCATGCCGTCGTGAGCGTCGATACAGACAAATAAATGCATTAGTGTAACTTCGTCCAGAGAGATCGGAGTGGCGAGAAATTTTTGGGGATGCTGCATTGGCGCGACGTCACGCTTCTGCCGCGGTGTAGCTTGATGGGATGTGACTTTTTTTTTTTTTTACGGCGCGCATTTGGGCTGAAATACCGAGAAAAACAACAGCGTTCGTCCTCGATGTGTCTTAAGTTATAGTAATTAGCGCTCTGTGCTTTCGGATAAATTCGACAAAAATCCTATAAACGCTAGCCGGTAAGAACTTTGACCATTCGGATTTATCTGATAAATTCAGATTTTAACGGCCATTACGACCTTGTTCCGTTTTTTTTTTTTTTTTTTTTTAATCAAAAGAGCGCGTTCTAAGCGGTCATTGACACGTCGGTCGGTTTGGCTGATATAAACTGCACCTTAGCAACAGTTTTGCCGTGCAATGAGTCATGCTGGGATTCTACGGCATGAGGCTGATGGAGCTCTTGGGCTATTTCGAATCAAGTGTCCGGCGGCACGCAAGATGCCAAGTAGTGAACAACTATATCAGAATAAATATATGAGGTAGATGCGAGAGACATTGCGTCGATAAGCTCTTCTATGACAGACCGCCACCATCGACGAGTCCCAAAATCATCATAATTTTTGTGTAGTGGGGAAGCATCCACTATGCCATTATTTTTCATTCTACGGGAAAAAAGTGGTACCCGCTACACACTTGTTACGCATTATGTGCACTTTGTTGATGCTGTGGCTGACGACGATGAAGAATTAGGCCTATAAGGCTTTTGTAATGGGTTTAAGCATTGAACGACCCACTCGTTACGCAGTTCGCATTGTGTGACGCATGGTTGTTACTTTACTGTTCTAAAACGCTTTAAAACACATGTTAACGCGATTCCTTACCCGACATGAAGCCTGCGTAGGGTTAGTTTGCAACGCAGTTTCAAGTACCGGCGTAGCTCAGTGGTATAGTGCTGGGCTGCCACGCAGAGGGCCTGGGTTCGATTCCCGTTCTCTCATAGCTATTTTTTATTGATTTAGTTTTTTTCTCATTTCGCGCGATACGGACACCGGCGGCGGCGGCGGACAACACGGCGCAAAAACGGCCCTTGTTGTGATCTGATAACAGCTTTCGCTGTAATAAACTTAAGTAAAATAAAAAAAATGAAGGCAAAATGCACCCCTACCAGCAAAATTTTGATAGCCCTGATAAGGGCTTTTCTCATTCATAGAAAGCCATTAGTCCTCTTGAGGGGGGCTCAATGCCGGATAGCTCGGAGTAGGAGTCGCTCTCCCCAGTTTAACCTTCACCCACTTGGATAACGGTGGGCTGAATGTAAGCACTTTCAGACGTGTCAAGTCGGAACTTAGCTTCAAGGTCCATTACGTGCCTAATATTCTTCTTCCTGTCTTCAGCTGTAACGTTGCTGATCTTGTCCCTTAACATGTCTTCGACCGTGGACAGCTCGAACTCTGCAGTGGCGTATGGGTGCGAGGGGGGGGTCAGGGGGTCCTGAACCTACCCCCTGTGTTCAGGCTGGGGAGGGGGGGACACTCCTTGCATGTGTGCCTACCTTCCAAAGAGAAGGAGCGGGAACCAAAACTGAAAGCAGCTGCTTTGAAAATGCACTGTAGATCATAAATCGATGTTCCGCAGCGTAAGGAACAAGGACGGCATTGGAAGACACGCACAGCGCTGAACTTACCACTGGTGATATTTTCGAGCTTACAGTGCTATATATGCGCTTTTCACCACGAAAAAAAAAAGAATACAGCAAATGAAGCCAACAAAAAATTGTAGAAAAAAGTCAATAAAGCCAAATTTTGAAACATGATAAAAAGTGCATTGGTGCAGCTTCGCTTGCTCTTTTGAGCAACGAAAGTGAATTTTCTCATTATCATCAATATGTGATATTGATGATGGGCTTATTCTGACCGCAATGTTTTGCATGTCAGGCCTGCAATAGACCTTTTTCAAGAACACGAGCGCCCCCCAACGGGCGCGCAAGCGCTCATGGGAAAAGTGTGTACGCCGCAGCAGCCGCCGCGACGAGCGCGCGGGCCTCACGCTTTAGCTTCTGCTTGCGCCGTGCCAATGTGCTTCTCAGATAGTGTATTTGGCAAGGTGCAACTTATTGCAGCGTAACTTAACCAGGAACAGCTGCGACGGCTTGTCTTCTTCTCTGCGATTTCCATCTGTACCATCGTTGCAACAGCCACAGCCTCCTAGATTTTCCTTGCCTGCCGGATGAGCGCGAAAAGGCCGTCGTCTACGGAGGCGCCACTTACGTAGGGAGAGTCACCATATTGAAGGGAAGCGACAAGCGCCATGAGGCAGTAGGCAACCATGTCAAGGGCGGAACTGCATTGCAGCCACGATTGCAGGAGCAGCCGATTGAAGTTGTCCGTGCTCTCGTGACAATAGCGGTTTGGAGTGGCGGTTGCGGGTGGTAGCAGACGGTTTTTTTGAAAGCCGCAGAAGTGAAAACATCGTTGACATCGTTGTGAATGTTTCACTGCCTTCTCTGAGTTTTTCATCGCAGCTGTATCGCCGAAAATGCAAAGTTTATTTCCACGAAGCCAAGATTTCACACAGGGGTACTGAAATAATGTAAGTATTCGCTATTGGAGCGGATTAAATAGGATTGAATAGTACAGTGAAGTTCGCTACGACTGTGTCGCCGTTACACTTCCTTTTTTATATAGCTGAAAGTTCAATATGTGCGCTCAAATCGTACTTCTTGCATACAGCGCATTCAATTAACGTGCGATTGTAGTTTACGATTGCATATATATGCCGCTCTTTGAAGCATTCATTGTGCGCATGGACGAAGTTATGTTTTGTAAAGCGTAATAGGGTGCAAAATGCGTCGGTTCATTAGCAGTCCGTTTACAGTTACTGTAAAAAAAATGTTCTTGTATATGATTTTAAGAAAAGGGAGAGACAAACAATACTGTTCTTATATTTTTCAGAGCAAGAAGGCATACTGTGGTGTGCCCAGCTGGAAGTCGGGTGGGGAAAAAAAAGTGCTGGGTGTATCTGTAAAGCACTTTTCCTGGTTCCGGCTTAGAAAAGTTATTCGAGAACGACGTCAACACCACATCAATAAAACTCGTCAGATAAGTCCGTGAGTTCGTGTGCACAAATCATCAGTCATTATTTGAACGGAGTAACTTCGACGACCGACGTTATTGCAATAAAGGATTATTTATACAAGTGGTCGTGTCGCAATTTATTTCTTGATTACGATGACGAGCGATGGTTCTTTTACTTTTTATAGCACTAAAAATTGCGTGTGTTTCAAATTTTCAAAAGTGACGTCGCACTATAGTGTGGTGCATCTGTCGAGGACCATAGCAATAATAATAACATGTGGGGTTTCATGCGCAAAAACCACGACATGATTGTAAGAGTCGCCGTAGTGAGGGAACTGCGAATTAATTTTCGCTCATAGTGTCCGTCATAATGCAGCTGAACCTAAGTTCACGTTTCTTTTCTCTTTTTACTCCTCCCGTCGCGGCCTAGAACTGAATAGTTCGTTCAATGCGCAATTTTCGGAAATAGACAGGGTATATTTTTTTTGGGGGGGGGGGGGGAGGGGACTGATCACATTATGACCGGCAAAAAAAATTATTTCATCCTGATGCCAAACATCACAGTCACTCACACTTTGTTTCACAATCACCTACACACGATTGTGGGATCGTCACTCGTACGAGCGCACATACTCGCGAACTTTCAAAAAGCGCGCCTTAGACCCATACGTAAGTGGCGCCCCCTTCAAATTTTCGCCAACGACTGCTTAAACTTGCTAAATTGATAGTACATTAACATACTATTGCATTTACACGGTTTTAATACTTTTCAGATAATCTTTTGTTGCAAATAAGAACCAAAAACGCAAAAACTTTCCTCAAGACAACCCTACGTGAGTGGCGCCACCGCCACAGTTCCGACGACGGCCGCTTCCCATGTGATCGCCGATAATCCGGCAGGCAAGGAAAATCTAGGAGGCTGTGCAACAGCTGAGCGGCTCAGAAGCGTCACCTTTTATTGTGATTATTTTTTGGCACCAGTATGCCTTACGGCATAAATGAAATTAAAAAAAGATATAACTCGGTTGCCTATGAAGTGCAGGAGCAGTCTATAATTCGCGCATGCGTTTGGAACCAACGTCCATCGAGCTGTCGACGAGTACAATGTGGGGCTCGGATATTTAAAGAGTATACGCTTGAAAGTATAGTCGGCGTTTAGTAAAATAAGATCGATTCACAGTAGACAACGACAAGCGCCAGCAACATTCGTTGGCACTATAACTACAACTTGTAATAAAACTTAGACCGCAGAAAGAAAGGAGCAGGGCAAGCAAAGCAATAGACCCACCACAAGCGCTCACAACAGAGATTTTATAGCACATGTGAAAAAAACATAGGTATATAAATATGGAGGTGCATCGCGCGTGTCACAGAGACAAAAAAAAAGTGACACAACCAAGGAGCGTGTCAACAGTCGATTAATAAAGTTGAATTCCTTGTCCTGCAACGATAGAGAAGGTTGATTTACACAAAGTGCTGCGTTCTTTATGATGTGATAGGTCGCCGAGATTGCTCGCGTGGTCTGATTAGGATGACGATAAAAAATTACTGTTCTTTCGAAAACTGTATTAGATTTGCATCACTGACAATGCGAGGCGAGATGAAAAAACAGCTCCAATCAATGAATTTCGAAGCGCTCTGAGGTACTGTCGGCAGCAAAAGTTTGCGGGATCTCCAGCGCGTGGCGGAACGGCGGAAAACTGCATTGCTGCGCCGCCTACCTTGACGCGGCATAGTGTCGAGGTTATCTGTCACGGCTTCCGAGATCAGATCCAGCAACCACGCATTGTCTAAACGCGCCGTTGCCAATCGCCGAGGCCGCGGACGATAGCCTCAACCACGGCCGGACTGGAGGAGCGGCACTCTCTTACGGCCTGCGCTTCGTGTCTAGTTCCCACCTTTCACCACCGCAAGTTCGCGGCGCTGCGGCCCAACCCTCGCTTAACCCTCGCCAGTACAGCTGCAGGGAGGAGCGGCGCCCGCGCACTTGAAATATTCCGCGGCAGATCAAAAACACGTGCGGCACACGTGGTCGGCTGACTCGGTCAGAAGCGAGGCGTCGAGTGAGAAAAAGGAGGAGTGAGAGGGAAGAGGGTCGGGTCGAAGCTCCCCCCACGCGGCGATCCCTGCAACGAGCAGTCAAGAATCTGCCCTATTGTTCCCTCCTTGGGTGCGCAGGCCGTAAGAGAGTGCGCGCGTGTCGCTCCTCCAGTCCGGCCGTGCCTCAACACCACGCCGCGTCACGATAGGCGGCGCAGCAATGCAGTTTTCCGCCGCTCGGCCACGCGCTGCAGATCCCGCAAACTTTTGCTGCCGACAGTACGTGTTAATGTATTGACCAGTATACGCCTGGCCGATGAGTACATGAAACAGGAATGCGGTTAACAACTCCTACACAAAAATTGAGAAAAAAAAAAGAAACAATTTGGAAGCATCTGGCCGCGTTTTTCTTTGCCCACTGCAGACCCCTGCGACCTTTTGTGCACTAAAGAGCAAGTGCGACTAAGTGTATTTGTTACGGAAAACACAACCCTCTCCCCATATCGCTTCTCGGCATTTTTGAGGCCGTGCGGCTTCTTATGAATACATGGAATAACTGCAATTATATTCCCGGGTGGAGGACGTGCTTATTTATCTTTCTGTAATGTGAATGAACTTTTGGCAAACCGATGCGATGATACACAGGATACACCGCTTCCTTGAAGTGATCAATTTGCCACTGCAAAATATACTGCTGATCTTATGTGCACAAGATTTTATCGACTGGCCCACGCACGTAAGCATGACATCACATTTCCTCGTTAAACAATATTCGAATGCGCCGACGCGAAATGAAACACCGGTTTCGATGAACACTACCTGTAAACATGCTTCGCGGTGAAACTTAAAAAAGCATGTACCAAGAAACAGCCAGTTGTTAGAGCAAGGCACTGGACAAGTGAATTTTAGACCCATCCTTTCTCCATTAAACACGTATGGAATGTGTTCACTTCATTGTACAGCGCGTGAATTGCCAATTTAAATCAAATAATAATCTGTATACATATCTGTGTTCCACTTCACATAGCTCGCGATAGTACGTTTTGACTACATGTATCGGCATACGATAACTTGAATGCCGCTTAACTGTTCCATCCGACATACATCCACTCGTAAATACCTACGCTGACTGACCAATTATTCCTTTCACATTTCATCATTTCATGCGTAGAGATACACGCAGGAGCGTTCGGAGATGTGTAGTATTTAGGATTTAATAACAGTCAATAAGCGGCGACGTATTCATTTTGTTTCGTGCTCCCACGGCGCAGAGAGCAGCGAGCGACGGCACAGCTGGCCAGCCGGCTCGCTCGGCGTACACACTTTTCCCACAGTGCTCCGCGCGCCCGCGGGGCGTTCTGGGATTGCTTGAAAAAGGTCTATTGTCACATGACTAAAATCACATAACATCACGCAACATATGGGAACGTGACTACAACACGTCCCGACACGTAACGACACGTAACTAGTCACGTGACTAAAATCACGTAAATTCACGCAACTAGTCACGCGACCAAAATCCCGTAACATCACGTAACTATTGACGAGACATGTTTCCGCCAAAAACTTCGGAACAGACGGGTGGCGCGGGGCAAACTCGGCGTCTGCACTGCACTCTAATAAAATTGTACTTTCTCTCTTACGCGGCTAAAATCACATCACGTAACTGCTAGTTACGTGAAATTTTCCCTCCAGAACCACGTAACACGTGCGTAGTGTGGGGAACCCACCGAAACCTGAGAAGAATATTCAAGCCTAGTCATATCCTAGTATTACTAGCAAAAACTTTTCACCTCTAAAAAAAAGCTCAGTATTACTAGCAAAAACTCAGAAGGAGCTAGGTCGAACACTCGCTCCGCTGTTTCTTTCTGCCTTGCGCAACTAGTAGAAGCTGCGCACATTTTAAATGCGAAGCATTTCTTAGCGAACTTCGGCGACTTTGAGCGTATCTATCTATCTATCTATCTATCTATCTATCTATCTATCTATCTATCTATCTATCTATCTATCTATCTATCTATCTATCTATCTATCTATCTATCTATCTATCTATCTATCTAGCTATCTATCTAGCCGCCTACGACTTTGTGCTCTCCTGGCCGTATCGTTAATGGGATTTATACCAAATTTGCTATGGCATAACATGACTGTATGACGAACATAAATATCTGGTCATATCATGAAAATCATGACTAACTTGTCATGACAAGTATGATTTGCATGCCACGCTCATGGCGCGCTCGCGGCCGTTTCGTTGACTTGATATACACCAAATTTGGGATTGAGTGACAGGACTGTATGACGAACATAAATGACAAGTGGTAATATGGAAATCATGACATCATGAGCGACATGACTTGCATTCCATGCTCATAGCGCGCTCGCGGCCGTTTCGTTAGCTTGATATACACCAAATTTGGTACTGAGTGACATGACTGTATGACGAACATCAATGACAAGTGGTAATGTGGAAATCATGACTTGTCATGTGCGACATGACTTGCATGCCACGCTCATGGCGTGTTCGCGGCCGTTTCGTTAGCTTGATATACACCAAATTTGGTATTGAGTGACATGACTGTATGACGAACATAAATGACAAGTGGTAATATGGAAATCATGACTTGTCATGTGCGACATGACTTGCATGCCACGCTCATGGCGTGCCCGCGGCCGTTTCGTTAGCTTGAGATACACCAAATTTCCTATTCAGTGACATGACTGTATGACGAACATAAATGACAAGTGGTAATATGGAAATCACGACTTGTCATGTGCGACATGACTTGCATGCCACGCTCATGGCGTGTTCGCGGCTGTTTCGTCAGCTTGAGATACACCAAATTTGGTATTGAGTGACATGACTGTATGGCCAACATAAATGACAAGTGGTAATATGGAAATCATGCCTTGTCATGTGCGACATGACTTGCATGCCACGCTCATGGCGTGCTCGCGGCCGTTTCGTTAGCTTGAGATACACCAAATTTGGTATTGAGTGACATGACTGTATGACGAAGATAAATGACAAGTGGTAATATGGAAATCATGACATGTCATGAGCGACATGACTTGCATTCCACGCTCATGGCGCGCTCGCGGCCGTTTCGTTAGCTTGATATACACCAAATTTGGTATTGAGTGACATGACTGTATAACGAACATAAGTGGCAGGTGGTAACATGAAAATCTTCTCATACATGTCATCTACAATGCCATTTACATGCCACGCTCATGGTGCGCTTGCGTCCAGTTCGCTAGCTTGACATACACCAAAATTGGTATATCGCGACGTGGCTGCATGACGAACACAAATTACAGGTCGTAACATGTAAAACATGACATGCAAATTATGTAAAGCATGGTTTGCTCCTTCCTGGCTGCTTCGCATTACATCGATTCCCACAGTGCGTGGGATCTGCCGGTTTTTTTATTTATAGATGTTCAAAATACATCTTACTACGGAACGTTCAAGTCGGCTGCGAGTGCGTGCGAAAAGCTCCTGAATCACAGGATTTTCGTTTTGTAACTGGCAGCACCAGTCCCTGGACATTCCGAAAGTTTTGATCCAGATACATCATATCACACGGACCTATCCAATACAGCGCACAGTGCTTTATGATGTTAAAGAAAGAAAGCATGCTGGTCTTTCTCTGTTTACGTAGGAAAATAGATATGACAACAGATGAATAAGAATCCCATGCAGCTTCAACGCAAGGGCGATGGAATGAATGCGATAGCAACAAATGACGTAAGGCTGGCAGCTAAATATTTTAGAGCCAGTCTCGCGTAACTCTACAAAACGCTGTTCTAACGGAACACAGCCGCTCCAGGTAGGAAAGGGGATTTCGCATAGTTTATTGGCTTTGATAGCTCAGCACGTATAAGGGTATACGAGCCGTCCGTTGATGCCTGTCGTGATAGCGATCGTGACCGCGTCCTTATAGTCAAAGTTCGCAGTTGCTGCTCGAACACCCCTCCACCCCCCTCCCCCCGCCTCAACGTTTTTTCATGCTCCTTCAAGACGGGCGGGGCGTTTCCGCGCTGCTTGAGCAGCATTCGACGGCATGCTTTCCAGGCGGAGTGATGTTATCGCATACGCCCTCCGATCGACGGAGATGGGCCGGCACGTTTGATCTCTACTTCAGCCATGTTCGTGGCCCCCGCTCGCGCGCTTTTACCCGCGAGTAGGTCATTTGACACACAGGGGAATGTTGTCGATGTGTACTTTATACGGAACATGACGGCGACGACGACGCCGATGGCGAGAACCTATCGATAGTGTCCATATAACTGCTATCGCAATAACACACGGTTGAGATAAAAAACAAGATTCTAGATTTACTGAAATGCTAATTTTTTTGGCTTGTCCGACGAAGCCCTAACTATTAAAGTACGTTCAGATCCCATTGACAGAAGGAGTGTTTTTCGTCACCTTAATTTCTTTAAATTTACAGGCGAAATCTTAACACTGCTGTTGAACAAACAACAAATAATGTTTCCTATTCCTTGCTTCCCTTAACTATCTGTTAGTTTCATTAGTTGTGTCTAACAAGGTAAAGTACCCCTCGGACAATTCCCCTTCTTTGCTCAGGTTATGAGAGACACTTGCGTTAGCCCTAAAGTGAAAAGCAACTGCAAAAACGTCTAACTTTGTCATTACATTACTATGCCTCACTTCTCTAAGCTTAGTTCGTTTCCTTTACGTTGCTGAATTGTAGGGACCTGGGAAGATCATAACGAAATCAAGAGAACGGAGAAATAAGTTCCCACCACATTACGCGTACGAAAGAACGAAAGAGCTTTGTTCACCATAATTTCATCGGGCGTTCCTTTCCTTAGTATGCTTAAAAGAATCAAGTAAGAATTACAAGTGTAGATCTAAACACTCTGATACGGGTGGAGTGTTTAAACACACACAAAAAAGGTCGTAAAATGGTGAGAAAAAGAAACGACAGCTCAAGATTACAGCGAGGAACCGAAACGAGAACTATTTTCTTTTGTTTTGGCGGCGACATCTTGTGGGATGCTGTGGAACTAAGTCAAGGGGTGGGAAAAAAAAAAAAAGAACACTGGAGCTACGACGCCCGGAATCGAACCGGCGACGGCGCGGTGATGCCGCGCGCCGAACGTGAGCGATTAGCTCACTCAGCCACGGATGACGCCTTGTCGCCTGTGATAAGCAAGGGTTTATCAATATACCACAAGAATTTGAAGGACCGCGTTTCAAAAAACGCGTTACGGAACAATGTTGCGCCAATTGCGGCAAGTTAACCCTTTCAGCCCTGGATTTTTTTATTTTTGTCGCAGACATTTTTAGTACATATTTTTCTAATAGTTAGGACCTCAGAAGGCCACAAACAAAAAATTGAGCCAGTGGTGCAAGTATTTATGGATTTACAGACATGACATCAAATTAGGTCATCCTGGCCCTGGGGTCATGAAATTCCAAAAATGGCTAATTTATTCCTGCTGCTCACTAGAGTAAACAAAATCTGAACCAACGTAGTATTTGGCATTGTGGAAGCTCTTAAAACAACTTCAGGACATCATCCCGAAAACGCCGCCTTCCCGCCTCAGCTTGCCAGCCTCGGCGTCACCCATGACTTCGGTCAAGTTTCTTCTTCTTCACGGCTCCAAACTTTGCAAAAATTCCACAACGTTGGTGTCGATCGCAGTGGGGATCGTTGAGGAAATACTTCCCCAATAATTAGCAGATTTGGTTTCGTTTTCGAGGTGCTAGGAGAAATTTTGTGTAGTGTCGTCAATTGACGACACCAGGGCCGAAAGGGTTAAGAATAACTTCAGTCGAAAGCTGAGTGTCAGGACTGCATGTGATTCACTGACCATTAATATGACTTGCTTAGTTTTACCACAGTGAGCGTTTTTGTCTCGAAAAACAGGCCACATTTTTCGCCGTTTCCATAGACTTCCATTGTACGATCTTTAACTCCTCCGGGAACAAAATTTGAGCTTAGTACAACGTGATCGCTGCATTCTTCTCGTGCGTTTCGGTCCCCAGAAGCGCTCTGTGGCCTGCGTTTTTCACCATTCGCCCTATACGCTTAATTATTCACGAAAAACTCGCTCGTTCCATTGAAAACGCGCTAGCTTCGCGCCGCGGTCACCAGGGGGCGCTGGTTGTTTTGTGTCCAGAAAAGCTGCATATGCATTTTCCCGCGACCTTCCTGATGGCGGTGCCGGCTTAGGGCAGATGCCCGGGTGCAAACCAGAAGCTCAAAAGACGACGCAGCCGCCACTTGAACCCCAGTTTTTATCATTTGCTGTGCTTACGTAAGGTGTGCTTACACCTCACCAACCGAGATACGCGTATGTGAGGTCTGCATCTCTCCACACTTAAGTGAACGCACTACATTCAGACGAAACACGTGGCCTGCACAGCGTCGGCGCTGCTCTACTCGTTCTTATAGGGCGGCTTCGTGTCTCTGCATCGCTGAAATGTAGGTGCACATTTTCTGAACATCTTGCGCAACGTCACCAAATGTCTATAAGAGTGTTACAGGTGGATGGAAAGTATGTCGTCTCACTAATGAGTTGCGGAGTTCCGATCCTTGACAGAACACAAAATATCGGCGATACAACGCATGTGCGGAACAAACTGCGGATATCTGCGCATGACACAAGAGGGCATGTCCCGTCATCTCCGTATTTTCATTCTCATGGCTGGCAATATCAACTTCGTAGAAAGTATTACAGCGCTTTTTTTTCTGTGCATCCTTCATTTCAACACAGTACATATTATAGCTTGCGTGATGCTTAAAGGTAATCTCCGGCGATTTTTTGACCTTGTCAGGGTAATGGTGCTTTTATGTTCCTGAGACACTCTTGTCACGCGCCCGATAGCTGAAATGCTCAGCAAATTCAAAAATAATTTTTAATAAGCAAAATGGCGCAATACCGAAACCGAAACCCAACCGAGTGTACTGTCTACGTATGACGTAGTAGTTTGTTACGAACCGGAAGTCGTGCAAGGCATGCTGGTGCCGCCGGCGCGGAATATTGCACGCTCCTCCACGGAGAACAGAAAATCGCGCGCCAAACCAGCGAAGCGCCGGCCAAACACCGTCGCCTTGTGGCCAGCACAATATACGCTGTAGCGGCCAAAGTTAGCGAACCCATCGGCTGCGTCACTTCCATCGACCGGCAAACCAACACCTCACACACGCAATGTTGCCAATAATTGTGGGAAGCCGGGTGGGCGTTTGCAGACAATTCATTTGCAAACAATCAGCCCATCTCTCAAGCTTGAAATTTGGCATAAATGACGGAAATGTGCAAAGGAACGTACCCAGCGAATTTCATTGAGATCCATTGACCTCGAAAAATCGCCGGAGTTGGCCTTTAAGTCCAAGTCGTGGCAAGGCGGAAGTAAATTTAGCAAGAAATTTTGCATGACCTAAATATTTCTTGAACCCTGAACTTGCACACACACACACACACAAATAGCGTCGTCGTTCTAATGTATATGCTTCCCCCCGGCGCAATAGCCGAGCCGCCCATAACGTAAAGAAGAAATGTGAAAATAATAAACAAATAGGAATAAATAAACAATGAAAGGCGTTACAAATGAAAAATAAGAAATTTAATAAATAGTCTTCCCACACAATTGCGACTGCACCTGTGGCACAGAATTCCAGCACTTCAACCATTATGCCATTTATGCATCCGCCAGCAGAGTAGAACACACAGCAATACGTCGCATAAAAGCTAGCGCGTTGGGACGCTCGACGCTCTTTCACTAGCCACGGTCGCATGGATCTACCACCTCAACGCCACGTCTGCGTCTCGAGCTCCAACAATTTCCGCAAGGCTTCGCTGTAGACTTACTGAAAATACTTTCCTTGGGAAGCATTAGGGAGCGGTCACTATATTTCGCTGGTTGACAACACGCCATTTGGCAGCAGCGCTATTAAAATTCAGTATGATTATTAAGCATTAAAAAGTTGCTTCAATAATGAAAAACGTGTTAATTATTCTTGTGCTCCAATAAAAAAATAATCGGTTGAGGTGACCTCACTCCACTAACGTGTGTGCAGTTGCCGAAGGAAGCTGAACGGAAAGAGCGGCGGTGACTAAACGCTTTTTTAGTAGCAAAATGTTAGAAAACTCACCGGGCCTCTTATGCACGGGCCTAAGATGACTCGAAAGCAAAAGGCATCGCTTTGTTTTATTCTCAGTCGATTGTGTTGATAAAAAGAACAAGATACAAAGAGCAAGGAAGAGAGCGAGACAAAGGAAAGAGTGAGAAAGGGAGGAGAGATGTGATAGTGTGAAAAAGAGGACAGGAAATGGTAAAGTAAAGCATAGACAGAATGAGCAAACAAACAAATGTAGAAAGAGAAAGACTGAGAATCAAAGAAAGTGAGAAACAATAGATAGAGAGAGAAGGAGAAGAAATAGGAAGAAAATAGAGAAAGAAATAGAAATAAACAGAGGGGAAAGACGGCAGATATAATGAAGAGCAAAAGAAAGAAAGAGAAACAAAGGAGGTCGCCCAGCTACGCGCTTCCTTCAGGCTTGGCACCATTAGTGCGAAGCTGCTTTGTTGCTGCGTTTGTGCGTTGTGCTTTCATTGCACAGTTTGCGTTGCAGCCATAGACCGCACGAAGGGCACCTCGCTCGCCGCAGAGGCCGTGTTCCATTTGTTGCTATCGCATTCATTGCTTCGCCCTTGCTAAAAAATTTCCTACTGAAGAGCACAACTGCCTGGGCGGATACGCGAAACGTGCGAAAGCGAACACCTGAGCACCGCCATTCGCATGGTCATTCGTGTCATAGACCTGCGGCGCTTGCTTTCGTCCAGACATCTACGGCGGACGTGATCCCACACAATGACGGTGCGGGAAGCGCTCACCAGAGACACCTTGAAGGCGAGCGCCGCGGTGAAGAGAGCATCCTTCTCGCGCACCGACAGGCCGACCCCGGCCTGCGCCGACAGGCACGTCGCGAGGCCCCACCCTGGGGCCACGTCCCGCTGTGCACTGATGATGGCCCGCGCCGCCCAGAAACCCAGCGTCGCGGCCAGCACGTCCTGCGTGAGGGGCACATGTTCTGGTGACGTAGAACATATGAACCGACAGTTAAGGAACAACATTCGACGTCGAGAAATGTTAACAACAAAGAATCCTGCAGAAATTCCACTGGAGTTGCCGAAGTAAACGTAAGCATTGCGCTGTTTGCCCATCTACGTCGCCCTTTATGCTGGTGTGCTTTGTAGTTGTTGTCTTCAATTTACTTGCTAAAATCTTATCTCCCTTGCTTTTTCTCCTCTCCTCTTCCTGCAGTTCTGAGGTTTGAAGAGAATGAGCAAAGCGATTTCTTGCCACTTGTTAAAACGGTGCCACTTATGCGTGGAGATGAGCAAGTGGCAGATAGTGTACTCCTGTGGGCACTTACTTGTTACTGTGTTTGCCGAAGTCAGTAACTCCGCTGCCGAGCATGCGTATAGGCCGCCTCTCTAGAGTCGCGAGAGGCCCTCGCGCTTGAGGTATGATAGCACTGCAAGCACACGTCCGCTTTCCATTGCAATAATCATCGTCATGTGAGCAGGTGTGCTTTTCGCGTGGGCACCGCCGTCGCCATTCGAAACGATTGACTTATGTTTGCGTTCTTCCGAGTGACCATCGCTTTCTGAGCGCAATGTTGTGGGTTCAGAACTTACACCTCCATTGTTTTTTTTTTCTATTTCCATTATTTCGATATGAGGCACTTCCTATTAGGCGTTAAGAATAGACAGACAGATAGACTGAGATATTGACAAATTTCGTGGGTGAGTCGCCGAAGAATGCTCAGGCATTATAACAACAACGTTTCTGTTATCACGGCTTAGAGACCGCATTCTTTTGCTGATGCAGCGCCTTTCTGAGCAAGGATACGTAATATTCACACGATGATCTCAGTGCACATGAAAGAACACCAACTGGTCAAAATTTCCGGAAACATCCACCATGGTGTACCTCATAATCATATCGTGGTTTTGGGACGTAAAACGCCAGATATTATTATTATGATTATTATTATTATTATTATTATTATTATTATTATTATTATTATTATTATTATTATTATTCACAAGAGTTATTACTTGTCTGCGCGTCCAATGCAGGGACGATGGTTTTGATGACGTAACAGCCGATAGAGAGAGAGCACTGGTTGCAAGTGTGCGAGAAGGAGTGACCGGGCGCTCTTTTCGTGGCTTCATCCAACTTACCTGCTGCCCCTTACAAGCGATGACAATCTTAGTCTACGCATGCGATTGAAATACACTCTAGAATGATAACTGTGTTCGATACATTTGGCATCCATGAAAGGATCACCGTGGCGTGTAGAGATATCACGTAAAGGATATGACGTACATTCAACATCCAAATCAAATGAAATCTTTATATCCCACTAGTGCTGGGGGTCCCACGGGCGAAAAGCGGTTATAAAACTACCTGAGAGTGCCTGAGGGCCCACGTGCATGGCAGCAATACTCAAATCCAGGCTTTTGATAAATAAAGAGCAGTAATAGCAGGAAAAAAGAACAAATTTCCTTGGCTGAGAGGCTACGAGCGTGTGCGCGCGGACATGGCGGGACCGAATTACCTCTTTTCCTATCCTCTCTCTTACATTTCTTTCTCTCCCACTCCCCATCCTTGTGCGGTGCTGTCTCAACAGCACCGCACAAGGTGGGAATGGGAGTGTTACGGCGCTGCACTTTTAAAGACGATAGTCTTTCTTGGGATACCTGCCGTTGTCAGAAGGGAGGGGGGAGTTGGCGTCCCGAAGGCGCCTCGTCCCAGAGCTTACATACTCATCGACCCCTCATCATCCAATACGTTCGCCCCCGGCAAGCTTCCCGCCCCGGGTCACAGGGCGGGAGTTTTTTGTTTTGGGCAGACGGTCCTACCCGGACAAGGGTGCCGCGTTCGCACGGCGCAAAGCGCCGAGAAAACGCGACAAGTCTCGTGGCCCCACGCCAACGAGACGGCCGGTGCCTTCCCCAGGCAAGGGGGCTGTTCTTTTCCACAACCGAAGTCGCTGAGAATGGAGTTGCAGCCAATCCGAACCACCTGACAGTTTGAGGCTGCCAAAGCTCCCGTCCGATGTGGACGAGTACGCTACCGTCCGGCGCGACGACGAAGGTCGGCGCGCACGAGACCGACGTAGCGAAGTCGTGCCTGCTGTTTCCGTTCCAGCGAGAGGCGTGGATCGCGAGCGCAAGAGTGTTGCGCAAGCAAACAACCATCGCGCCAGCGCGCGAGGCGCGGCGAACATGCGAGCCGTTAAGAAGAAAAAGAAAAACAGACGGAGAGGAAGCCCCTCCCTGAGAGGGAACGAAAAGTAGTAGGTCCTCTCGCTCGGAGGCGAGCGAGGGGGAAAGGGAGAAAGGAGCGCGCGCCGAAGCGGGCTCGTGACGTGCAAGGCTGGCGGAGGGAGAGGACCACAGAGGGGAGGCCCAGTGTGGGGAGAGAGGAGCGCTGGCGCGCGCGTCGGCGAAACCAAGTTTCGCCCGACGTAAACAAATCATGCAAAGAAAAAGG
>JALIZH010015545.1:0-22066 GCA_030522465.1 Rhipicephalus appendiculatus
ATTAAATATCAGTTAGGCTTATGACGGCATTTTAAAATTATATCTAACTGCTGCGCTATATTTTCAGCAACTTATTAATTACGTGCTCATTTTTCCCGCCTGATAAAGAAAGCACGCGAAATATAAAACATAACGCGTGACTACCCTCCCACTCACAAAAGGTGGGAGCGTAGTCTTAACTTGCTACCTCACAGTGATCCTGTTTCAAGGCGCCGCTTCCTGATGCGCGCTGCAGTCTAGTAACGTGTGGATTTTCACATTTCGCGGGCCTTTCTTTATTAGCCAAGAAAGCGAGCACGCAACTAGTTCGTTGTTTAAAATAGCTCAGTTATATGTAATTTGAACATGCCTACATATGACTCACTGACGTTTTTTAATGATTAGATGAGTGTATGTCTGAGTTAGAAACGTAATTAGGACTAACTAAGAAAACTTAACCAAAAAAATAGTAGTGACTACTACAGTTTAACTGGAAACATAATGCACAGGGTGTGCTTTGCGTAACGACCTCCCTCTTTTTTTTTAATCGTGCTGCCTGATATTTTGGACTCCCTGTATATATGTATACCAAGCCATCCTAGAGTAAGCACGACTGTATCCGTTATAGTCATTGCATCTTTTTCTACGACTTTGTCACGAAAAGTTTATGGTTCTCATTTACTCTTCATTCCGTGTACATTTTCCCCGGAAACAGAAAAATCCGAAAATATTTATCAGCAGACTGCGTTTGGTCGTTCTAACGTTCATGGCTGCTCGGGCTTGTTCATTAATGAGTACTCTTTGTATTACTTCCCTATTCTAGACCATCAAGTCTATGAAGTGTTGAAGGTGCGTTGTCCTTCCACACAATTTGGAGCTAGCATATAGGACTTGATCTGATTTTCGAGTCTTAATCATTTCTTCCAAAGAGATCTAATTTTGCGGCTAATGAACGTCACTAAAGTGGCAGCGCCTCAACACATTTTGACAAAATATTCACCGTTCGGCAGATAGTGCAGTGAATTTCCCTCTACTCTCATTCCATTGGGTAGAAGCTCAGCTCAGCCAATCTGATCGAGAGTACATCGAGGCCACCCTCTTCCACAAACTTCTGACGAATAAACCATTGTAAGCCACTCCAAGGCTTGTAAAACGAACAGGAGACCTTCTTGAATGCGCAATGCAACGTCCCTAAAAGACGTCCTTCCAATGCAGCTTTCAAGCAGTGGTGTGGCTCAACAATAAGGCACTGAACTCGCATTCAGCAACCACTGATATTATCACGGCGGGAATCTGGAACGAATTCTCGTTACTACAGAGTATAGCGGTGGCAGACGCCGGCGACGGGTGACAATTATTCCGTCAGCAACATATTTTCCGTTTGAGCTCATAGAAGCTTACGCTGTAATAAATCGTGCGTTGTTGGTAGTTTAAAAGCGTGTATGGTGATCTAATTTGCTGTGAGAATTGCTGTGCCTACAGCCGTAATGCCTCATCAGCCATCGCCACAGTGGGAGAATGGCGCAACAGTATGGCGGTGTCGTTGGAACAATAGGATACTCAAAGCTTTGTGCTTGTTGCCATTGCGCGCGCTTCAGTAAATGTAGCAAGACCGACGAAATTTGTAATGTGGATTAGTTGCGCAAATTACGCAAGTTAGCTACAACGTTCGCGCTATTGGAAACATCTTTTGCTAACCGAGTGCTCCATGCCAGTGCGCCTTATGCGGTGAAGAGCTCTCAAGGCGAAGGTCAATGCTTTAAGTACCTTCAGTCAGTGATAGATAGGCTCGTGGCTACATGCAATGAGGAAATTAATTACCAATGAATTGATAAGATGAACTTGTAGAGTAGAAGAATGAGCAGATGGGCATTTGCATGAACTGTGAAAAGTCCTTATCAATTTGAACAAACAAATGAAATGAAAAAATGGACAGGAAAATTAAGAAATATTGCTGCTGTATTGTATATTGACAATAGTATCGAAGAATTCAGTGAGTAAGCCTCAGGAAAGAGTAGGATAAATCGCCAAAGCAATAACTAGGTTGCAACCTGCCCTCCCGCAAACAGGCTTGATAATCATGGCATTGTTTCTGCGCATTACTATCCAATGGTGTCAACAAAGAAGTATCTTTAGTTCAGAATAGCAGCTCTGGTTTTCCAACCATGCAGAAACGTGTACACCTCCTATTTTGGTTGAGCGTGCAGGAAGGACCATTGTTTAGACTTTAACAACGAGAAAAGAAAACTGGACCGCTGACGGCGTATACCGTCATCCGCTGCCTCATCTGCCGCCAGAGCATCGGCTGTGCCAGGAGAGCCCTCCTGTGCAGAGCTTGCTGACGCCTCATGGAGAAGTCTTGATGCGTGAACGCGCAGGTTAGGGCGCTACCTTCAGGTTATTGTTAATATATACAGACAGCTTTTAAGGATAAATGAAGTGAGCGACGCAATCGAGCATAAGCATGCCAAGTAGTCATCTTATACGCATAATAGTCGCTAGAGCAGTCCTATGGTGTTATATGAACGGCGCATTCGGAAGATAAGCAACCAAGAAAAGATTATACAGATACATCTGATGTTTCAAGGGCCGGCAAATACACTGGGCAAGAGTAAGAAGGCACAACTGGTGCCTGACGACTCATGCCCCACGTCAGCCACACGTCAGCCACACGTGCCTGACGACTCATGGACCGTTCATGGACCGTCTGTCATCGAGGCCAGTTTACAAAGAAGACAGTCTGCAAGATTACAGAAATAATTTCCTGTGACTTTTCCACAGCTGGGACCATTTGCATTCACTAGTAGTTCTGTGGTGTAAAAGGTAACTAATGAGTAGGCGTGGTACAAGCTAAATATCGCGTGTTGAGTGAGAACAAATGTATATATGGTGTACGCAGGTGTTTTTTGCCATACGATCTTCACAAAATGCCTTCTTACATGATATCTTGTCTGTAGATTCCGTTTCCGCCGTGTTTCTTGTCTAAGTGCATGAAATATAACGTGTAGGTATTGTATTATTAGCTTCCTTTTTGTTGTTCGATGTACTTCCAACCAAAATACGACGTCAGTATATTATTTCTTAATTTTCCTTCACGTTTTCTTCTGATAACTAGAGTGAATAGTTACTTTCTTGTTTATTGTCTCATACAATTTTTGCAGCTGTATAATTCATAACATGAAAGCGATCCCATTGACTCGCACTGCTGCGGCTACTGTGTGAGTGACATAGCCTAGTCAGACACCTTCCGGGCCTTTTGTTGCGTCTTTCAAGACAATTTGTAAAATAATATCTTCAATAGAGAGTAGGCTGTTCAATGAAGGAATAAAAAAAAGGGCATTAGTTAATGCGCACTCGACTAATACGTGTTTGCCTCTGAAAATGCTTGCAACTTCATGAAGCACCCATCATTCCATCTTGCGGTTTCTGCTGCTTCATGACTTTTATGACTCCACTGTCGTCCACTTTTCAGCGCCGTTCGGACTCGCTGATCCTATGGAATTTTCGTCAATGACAACGGCGCAAGCCGTTATTCTGTTCGTAATTATTTGTCTGGTGATCGCTGGGCTTAAGAAGGCAAGAAGACGACACCGTAGGAACATTCTCAATGGCGCCCGTTTGCCTCCTGGGCCCTCAAGCTTACCATTTCTAGGAAATGTGGCAACACTGCTCAATGGCCTAAGTCCTCAGCGTGCGCTCGCCTGGTCCCGTATCTACGGGCCTGTTATCAGGTATCACCACTTTTATTTGCAACTCTCCGGAAAATGCGTTTCAAGCAATATATGGGGATACAAACCATCAACATCGTCTTAACCCTTTCTGACGCCAGCTATGATGAACTGTCTGTAAATGCGTCAAATCGATACAGCGTTATTTCAAAGCACTCTATTGCACCAAAAATAATGCCATATTATGTTTAATGTATGTATGTTACAGTAACTAATTCTATGAAAAAAAATATCTATTTATCCTGAAGTCATTGATGTTCTGTTTTTGCATAAATAGAATGAAATTTCAGGCTACAAATATCGCGCAAGTTCATTTTTGGTTATGTCCATTTTGAGAGAAGAAAAATTATACTTTTCACACGGCTCGCAGGCAGCGGCACGTCGAACACCTGGTCGAACGTTGTAGTGCCTACAGCAAAGTGACCATATGCAAGAGTACACTGCAAAATTAAGTAAAATTGAGACAAATTTAATTATGCAGAAGGCTCCGTTCATCCAAAGTTCAATATATCTCGCTCTTTCTTAGCCCCTAGTTGATAAAAATAGCAAAAATTAGGCAGATCCCAAGTACCATGGGAATCAATGTTATGCGAAGCATCCGGAGGTAAGGTGAGCGAAACGTTATGAAATGACGCTAAAGATATGTACAAATGTTGCACGCACAGACATGTTGAACAGTCGCATATGTTTCATATAACCAGTTGTTTACATTTGTGTAACGATGCCAACAGAAACATTGGTATTGCGAACACCAGAAGTCATAAGCTGATATGTAGAGCTTGTGCTTGCAAGGATGGTAGCCCTGGATAGTGTTACGTAAACCAACTACAGTGGGTGGCGCTTTAGTATACAGCTGACGTTAACCCGACATGGCTCCTTCGTCATAGGAATACCTATGTCATGTTTGTAAAATTAGATAGCCAGCACTTCAACCACAAGTATAAGTTTCACCAACATTACGCCTGCATAGGGTGTTCTTCCAAAGGAGTTTCGACACCTGACGTGCCTCTGTCGTAGAATGCTTCATTGCCACGCAGAATGCTTGGGTTCAATTCCTGCTGGGACTCTGATTTCTATTCTTTGTATTCCTGGCGTCAACGCCGCCGATGTCCGTTTTTCTTAACGCTGTCGCCTTTAAATTACCAGTGTCAACGCCACCGATGTCAGTTTCTACCTAACGCTCTCGCATTTAAATTACCAATGCATGTTCCTGGGTAGAAATAAATTGTCGAAGTCCTGTGGCGCATACCCGCATTCCGCGGCCTGTGGTATACGGGTATGAGCCACACGTGTCTGGAGAAATGAGTTTGAAGACGTACGCGACGGGATTTTCACGTTATTCATGTTATGACCAGCCAGACATATTCGTCAATACTTCTTACCCTCCTACACAAATTTTGGTCTACCCCAAGTTAAGAAGGCCATCACGAGAGCACCCAGACGTAGGCGGCTAGATAGATAGATAGATAGATTAGATAGATTAGATAGATTAGATTAGATTAGATTAGATTAGATAGATAGATAGATAGATAGATAGATAGATAGCTAGATAGATAGATAGATAGATAAATAAATAGATAGATAGATAGATAGATAGATTAGATAGATAGATAGATAGATAGATAGATAGATAGATAGATAGATAGATAGATAGATAGATAGATAGATAGATAGATAGATAGATAGATAGATAGATAGATAGATAGATAGAAACGCAAAAGTGCTTACAGTACGCAAAGAAATGCTTCGCATTTAAAATAAGTGACGTACACAATCGTGTACTAGCGCTTCAAACGGCCAGAGAGAGTTGATCCATGTGTTTCGTGACTGAAAAACCCTATAATATCAACAAACTTCTTCCTCCAAGGCAGCAGCAATACGCAGAATATTATGATTTGCAGTGGTGTTTAACTTGCCAGCCTCGATTCTTTATGCTAATAAAGTGACATTGAAATAATCAAATAAAAGTAATAACGTTCAGAAGTGCTTACACTAGGGGCTAGTTGGTATGGCATTGCGAAGTGAAACGATGCGCTGCATAGATGAACAGAGACGAATGACACAAGAACACAAGACGGGCAAAGACCTTGCGCACTAAGAATTTTTAGGGGCGAAGCACCTTAAGGGCGAGGCTTGTCCGTCCACGGTGTCCGTTGTCACGGCTAGTCGAAACATATGTGAGACACAAAACGAGGTTTAACAATAGACTAATATCAATCATAATTATGACAGAACAATATAAAACACATAAAAGCCCTAACCCTTTATACTAGTCGGCGACTTCCACGTACACAATATGGACCTTACGACCTAGCTTTGTCGTCGACTCTCACTGTCCGCTGTCATGGTGATAGGTGGGCAAATTCACTCATGAGTCCACTGGCTCAGACTCACTCAGACTCAGATCGAGCCGTGAGTCTGAGCCTGAGTGAGTTCAAGTGAGTAATTTTTTTGGCGAGTCTGAGTTTGAGTGAGTCCGGCTGGGACAAATTTTAGTGAATCTGAGTCCGAGTGAGTCCGGTTGACGAAAATTTTGGTCAGCCTGAGTCCGAGTGAGCCCTAAGCGCAAGATGTATTTCTTGAGTGAGTCTGAGTGAGTTCTACTCTTTTTTGTCGATCTATGGTTCTATTTACTCAACTTCAGCATATCTATCAGCTTTACGTAGCCACACGTTTATTCTCACGCCGACTCACACATGCTTGAAAGCACCAGCGCTCATACGCCAGCTCAATATTTTTTTATCAGAGGCGCGAGTTATGGAGGAAGGGGGGGACGGGTGCCATGACCTCCCCACCAGCAACCCTGCAAACTCTTTCCCGGAAATTCTTGCTAAGAATGTCTCATGTGAGTCACCCCTTTCAATAAATATGGTCCTTGCTGAACTGCTACGACTAATACCTCATATATGTGGGTACGAGATCAAAAAGCGCCAAGTAGAGCACCGACTGCGCGAGATATTTGTGTTAAAGAGCATTGACACTGAGTTCGAAGGAACCAATCGTACGCTAACGGACTCATGTGTCTGCTCACTCAGACTCACCGAGACCCAGATAGAGCCGTGAGTCTGAGTGAGTCCAAGTGAGTAATATTTTCGTGACTTTGAATCCGAGTGAGTTCGGCTGGGAAAAATTTTGATTGAATCTGAGTCCGAGTGAGTCTCAAGGGCAAAATATATTTCATGAGCGAGTCTGAGTGAGCTTCACATTTTTTACCGACCTATGGTCATGGTATAGAGAAAACCGTCGCTATATTCGAAAGATATGTGTGTATGTGAATAAAAAAAAACATGCTTGATCCCTCCGTCATAGGAATCGGTATAACACGAAAGTGAAACGTGTCCTCACAGAAATAGTTGAATGTTTACTGTACATTGATATAAGAAAGCTTGCACAGCGTCTATTGGTGTTTGACAGTTATAGCACCGTTTACTGTGGATGCCTCTACGTTGACATTTGGTGGCACATCTATATCGCTACGACTAACGTTCATGATCAATTATTAAACAAACGCTTGTGGTCATAGATGCTTGTGATAGCTGTACGGTGAAAGCGGAATCAGAGAAAGCGGAGTGACACCAGAAGAGCGTCATTGATTGGACACCGAACTTGGGCTAAGGGGCTAAGGTCGCCTACTCGCGGCATGTTAGAGTTATTGAACACTACTGCCCGACCAGAGGGATACGCAACGCGCGTCGCGTCTTCCCCTTTGGCCAGCTGTGATTTTTCGCGGGGCGAGGGTAAGTTGGGAACGCTAGGAACTTGCGCGTCGGAGAGCATGCTATGAGCGAGGCCGACGCTAGCGGTAAGGTCGCCACCTGGCAGTTTATTAATGCGTGGACAAAATTGCACTTTTGCTATTCGAAACGCGCCTAATGGGACGGACGCGTAGAAACGACGCTTTGAAGAAGCAAATCGTGCATTTCACGGGCATAATGCTTTACTTCACTATAGCAAGAGCACTGTAGGATGACAGTGGTAGATATTGAAAGGCGCGTTTGTAAAGCCTGTATAGAATGTGACCGTGGCATAGTGGATAGCGTGCCCGGCATCTCTTGTCGCGGACCAAGAGGTCGCAGGTTCGAATCCCGTTGACGGAGCTTTTTTTCTTTGTCTTCTGATCATGTGTATTTTTTCGACGTCATTTCCGTGACGGAAATACGTCACTGAAATCTTGGTGGACCCCGGCATAAAACACTTTCGTGTTAAAAAGGTTTACAGTGGACGAACATGAATCATAGCTATGACAGAAGAATATAAAACACCTACAAGCCCAAAGCCTTTTACTAGTCGGCGACTTCAACGTACACATTATGTACCTTACAACCTACCTTTGTCGTCAGCTCTTTATGTCACTTTATGTCACTCAATTTACATTATATGAGGCAGCGCTCGGGCAACGTACGGTTACTCACCCATACGATACCCAGAGCTTCGCGCACTCGTCATGATGTACTTCGTGGAGATGCGTGGATTTTATTAAATCTTTTTCGGTCGTAATGTGTGTATATATATATATATATATATAAAAACAATGAAGGGATAACACAGGACCCGGAAGTAACAGTTCAAAAAAATATATATCAAGCACGTAGGAAAAAAAATTTGTTCTCGGAACAAATTTTTTTCCTACGTGCTTGATATATTTTTTGCACTATATATATATATATATATATATATATCAAGACGCAAGGTCCTTGTCCGTTTAGTATGCTTCTGTCATTCATCTGTGTCATCTATGCAGCGCATCTTTTCACTGCGCCATAGATAATAAAATACACTGTCAGCTTGGTTTCTATCGATTCGACCGTGAAGGCAATGAACCATGGACTAGGAGGGCAATGAAAGCAATTAAACTTGTTTTTCGTAAGTGTCACCTAAAATTACCTTAATGTGCTGTTCTGTACGCAGCGGGGGTCCTCGCAGTCCATGAAACCGAGGCATACTGGCATAATTAAAATGACTGCTAAAATGATGTCGCTGCAATATAGATGTTAATTATTGTACATGCATTAATATTAAAACCGCAAGAGCAATGTGACATAATGATTAAAACACTCCAAGGGAAAATGTTTTTCGTACTGAAAACTTTAAATGCTCATTTTACCGCCAGCCCTGCAACACTTTTTAAACGTGGTGCAAAAACGCCGGCGATCGGTAGTCGAGACTGCTGAGAACATATGTGTACAACATGCAACGCAGCATGCTCAATGAAACTTGAATTTAATTTTCTAATTGAGCTAAAATTGATCGCTCTTCTCTCGACAAATGATGCCATAATCTAAAGTGACCGTGTCGTAAAGACAAAGTTCACGGCCATTCAGTGGTTTAAGCATAGTGAGCAGGAAAGTAACCGCGGACGCCGAAGGATACCGCGACGTGCTCGCGCTACGCGATTGCGACCACAGTGAAAGAAGTACGTTCAAAGAAAAAGAAAAGAAAATAATGTACCCACGTTCATGAAGCCGGATTTTTAGGAAGTAAAAAAGCGCGTTTTAAGGGTGTGAAAGAAGCGGGCCAAACAGCGCTTACGCATCCGATATGGTAAATATAGGCACAACAAAATCCTGCATCAATGCAAATAATTTCAAACGAAGACGTGTGCAGCCGGTGTTCACGAGAGGGAAAACAATGTTGTTGCTTATAATGACACAAAGGCACCAGCATTTCGACATAGCCGTGCAATTGTGGCTTTTCCCGCATGGTTCTCCGAACATGGTATTTACGTTTATTTTGTAGCACGAAAAGTCGTGTCTACTGTCGAATCCACACCTGGGTGTCTTTCCTTTCGGCATGGCTGAGAAGGGCCGAGTAGGAGGAGATAGCCAGACCGCTAAATGACCACAAGGGAGGGATGTACCCTATTGGCCGGGTCGAACACCTTAAAAAGTGAATTACCAACAAAACAAAACAGTCGTGCACATGACACTTTTCTTTCCTCTTTTGTCCTTCATTCTCATTTCCCCAGACGGCTCTCTGCGGTTTCGCATTCGACAACTGCTCGCGTTACGTACGTGTGGCGCCGTATGCTGGCCGGCGTATTCAACTTCACTGCTGCTTGCGGTTTTATTCCGGGAGTCGGTTGAACTGCAGGTCTAGGCTGAACCCCATGAATTTCCGCACAATTTTGCCCCGTAACTTGAATAACGACCTGAAACTGCTCCGGAAAGCGAAACTTGAGGCTAAATAGTGTTTATATAGGTGTCGAATTTGAAAATAAGCATTCATAAGCACTGATAGGCGTCTAGGCATAAACGTCAGAATAGGCAATAATAGGCACTATAAAATACTATGAAAGCTCTTCTTAACCTTTCTTAATGCTCCTAGACCAAAGTGGGCCAATAGGAGCGCAAGGAACAGACTAGGCATTTGCTTAAAATCGAGTCTCTAGTCAAGACCCGCGCTGCTTCATGCCACCTTGTCATCACTGCGCTATAGCTTTCAGCACGAATCCAGTCCTGGCCGCGGCTACTGCATTTTGGAGGGAGGCGAAAATGCTTGACGCCTGAGTACTTAGATTACGGTGCACGTTAAAGAACCCCAGGTGGTATAAATCTCCGGAGCCTTCTACTACGGTGTCCCTCATGGTCGTATCGTGGTTTTGGGACGTTAAACCCCAGCAATTATTAGCTTTCAGCGAGCTCGCTTGCACGAAAGGCACGAGGGCGTGCGACAGATTACCTGTAACTTCGCTCGTACTTGACGAGTTCTAATTTTTTTTTTGCGGCACTTGGTTCACGAGGCAATGAACTCATTTAATTAAGTAATTCGATAAATTCCTGAAACAGTGTGGCGGGGTCTCTTTAGGGCAGTCACACACCCTACCTAACATTACCATCAATGCTTCAGCTCGCCGCTAGCTTTTCGTCATTTCTTCAAGATTACGTACAGGACTCGCAGTGAAGATTTCTAAATATTGCACTCTCCTCGTACATTCGGAAATGTCGCAGTCGATTGTGACATTTTGAAATACTCACCTTTCTTACTGGTAACACTGTTGCTTATGTTTTGGAGTTCAAATGTTTCTAATTAAACTATATATAGCGGCTGATTTTTTTTCGGCCTTCGAGTTCACTCTATACACTATGCGCCCATGCATCCTAAGTGCACAATTCGCTTGTGGGTGTGGTATTACGTCATGAATTTGTGGCTTGCCGTGCACAGTACATTTACAAGACGAGAGAGAGAAAGATAAATGTTTTAATGAAACGCTGGAGATGTTAGCCTGGCTATTCGCCTTACATGTTACTCCAGGTGCTGGGTGATCGTTATGATATACACACTGATAACCACATAAGACACACACACACACACACACATACACACACACACACACACACACACACACACACACACACACACACACACACACACACACACACACACACACACACACACACACACACACACGCACGCACGCACGCACGCACGCACGCACGCACGCACACACACACACACACACACACACACACACGCACGCACGCGCGCACACACACACACACACACACACAGACACACACACACAAAAGAGTACACTGTTTACAACGTTACATTTTCCGTGCGATGCCAGGAATAAAGGTTTCTGCACAAACGTGAGCACTAGCCAAGATATCATGCTCCAGTTGGAGCGTTGCGGCAAATGGACTACAACACGGCATTTGCGCATAGGGCGTAAGAAGAGCAGATGGTAGGCTTCAACAAATGTTTGGCATAAACATGGTACTTCACGGTGTGCAACGGGCTCCTAGCTTTGTGCTGGGTGCTATTTCTGAGGACTTGATGTTATTTTGTTAATGAGCAGGTGTAAAACGTTCCAAATATGAACTAGAAGGGCATTCTTACGATGTGCATGACACAGAGAGATAATCTTTGTTGGCATTGTCTCTCTTATGAATGCAGGGTTATGGCCGGCACAACCGAAACAATAGTGTTGAACGACCTGAGCGTAATCTGGAGATTTTTGAACCACAAGGATTTGTTGTATCGCTCTAGAAGCTGGATCCTGAGCGACACTGTTGATTTGGGTAAGCTTGCCCACCCTGTTAGATATAAAGTAAACAAAATGAATTTTACGAGACAAATGCTTCCTATGAACATGCATGTAGCCGCAATACTTTGACTGCCAGATATGTGCTCTTTTGCCTTCCACCAGTTGTCCATGGTTCTTATATTTACGATTAAAAAAGAGATACTTATATGTCAGGCCGTCTACATTAAAATGAATGATTGCAGGTAATTTATAATGCCTGACTTAAGCAAGCGTAGATAATATATGCACTGATACTTTAAACAGTAACTGTCTTTGATAAGATATTCATGAGATCTGCAGACTAGAAGACTTCGTGGAGCTTCGAAAGTTATTTCCGAAGGTGTTCAATCAACTCTCAATAAGATCATTTCGCCTATTAGTACCCTCTTTTACCCTTTACGGTTTTATTCGCACGTTTTAGTTAAGGACCGTTACTATTGCATGCAATTACACACAAAAACCTTGATTGACTTTGTCAGAACAACTTGGCGCTCGGAATTTCTGTGACAGTCATACGATGTAGCTACTTGGGCTGACTGACCTACTTCGGTCATCGTGGCAATCAACACGCCACGAGAGCCGCAGAACAAAAAGTAGCAGGACCTCATGCTTGCTGTGCAAATGAAATTTACAGGCGAATCCGAAGTTCATTTACCTAAAAGGTACATGCATACACTCAGAAAACAACTACGTCATCCAGTTGACGCGTGCGGCATGATTGAATTATAGCTACCTCTACGTTTAGTCACCTACAAAGTATACTGGGCGCACAGAGTGTTCGAGCTATTATGGCCCAAGCTAGGAAGATAATTAAACTTCATTTCATATGCCATGCTATGAACGGCCGGATGTGGGCGGCCATCTAATTCAATCTAGTCGTGAGCTTGAAGGTACAGCGTAGTTAATAAAGCAAAAATCGCAACGACGCAGGATGATGCGACCAGTGTTTTATTCATGGTCGCCTCGCGCATACTGGCGAACTTTATGATAAAAATAAGTTCCCCTGATAAATTAGGAAAAAAGATAACTGAGAATCTCCGCAGCGTCTTACACTCTAATACTCGTAGGCGAAAACCTGCTGCCCACTTAGTAATGCATTAAGTTATGCAATCGGGGAGCAGCCTTGTTTCATGACATATGGAGCAATAGTCTGAGAGACACGCGTCGATATACCTTGACGTTTTCAGTTAATTAAATTTTTAATCGCTCCCAGAAGCTTTTCGTACCTCACGTGGTGTCCACGAAAGGCTATAGAAAAAAATGAATGCGATAGCAAGAAATTAGTTTGTCACACGAAGAACGACAAGCAGCTCGATACTTGCAACGCGCCGCCACAGCACAAAGAAGGACGCTCGAAAAGGACGCATAGGTATACAGAGGACATGCGTGAACTAACAACTGCCGAAGTTGTTACTATTTGAGCAACACGCTGCAGTCTCCACAATGCAGAAGCCGACGCTGCTGTTGTTGTTGCCTGTGACATGTCTCATACCCACTCAGGGGGGATTAGCCAAGAATTGATTATATGATTATATGACTTTTCGACGCTGTTTGATACTCATTTTTCTTTTAAACTGCAGCACGTGGTTTGACCCCTCTGCGTCTCCTCCCACGCGGTGGCGTCTGGACGCCAAGTGTGCCCGGTGTTCTTTTTTTTGCCTTCTACACCATGAGTGGTACAGAAGGGAGCCACTTGTTCGTGCGCATCTCAAGGGCAGTTTTCAATTTGAAAGAAAGTTTAAAAGCGTTGCGTGATACAAAACACGCTCAAGCTGTTCCGAGATCTGCGTATCGCGAGCGGCAAATGGTGCATATGAATAGCTCGCCGTTACATCGCTGGCACGAGCATGGCGTGTGGCTGTGTTGGCTAGCGCAGCAGGCTGCGGCGAGAGGGGTCGCTGGTTCGAATCCCCGGTCGGGTGGTCTGGAATTATATTCTACTGATTTATTTTTCTTTATGCCTTTTTTATATATACACATACGTATACATGTCCGGGACATGACGGCGAAAATCAGTCGAGAGTGTCCGTATAATTGCTATCGCAATAAAAATAAAGAATGTGGACAAGGGACTGGCGCTACGTACATTGTCCACTCCCTCTTTATTTGTATGTTTTTCTTTTTTTGCGCTGTACTCTTTTAGCGTAAGTCTCCACGGCGTTGCGAAACATACGGGATCAGACTGCCTACGACCAATTGACGATGGCACGTGATGGCGCCGTTACGTGACGTCAGATGCGGAGGTTATTAAGCCGTTCTTTGCTGATGTTGCATCATGATATCAATAGTGACGCAGATCCTGTGGGTTTTTGAACTACCGTTGCATGTAGTATTGCAAGCGACGGTAGTTCAAGCCGGTCAACGAGACACTTCAGGTACTCGACTTGAAAAAAAAAAACAAAAAAAAACAAAGAAACGTCTAGGACGTTTGAGCTTCGCGTTCAAGAGTAGAATGCGATAGCGTAATCGGGCTCCGGGCGCATCGCCTTCTCAATTTGCTAGCCTAGCTTCGGTTCTCGGTGCATGCCTCAACACTGCCTTAAGGCAACGAACGAGTGTATAAGAAAAATTTTCCAAGATGAACGGGGTTCTAACCTGGGTCCTCTCCGTGGCAGCCCAGTATTCTACCACAGAGCCAATGCCGGTGTTCGCGACTCCTCCGCATAAAGACCCTATAGAGTCGTTATGTCGGGTAGGAACCACGTTAACATGTGTAATAGAGCGTGGTAGAAGAGTAAAATAACAACCAGGCGTCACACAATGCAAATTGTGTAACCAGGCGTCACACAATACGAATTGAGTAATCAAATGGCCATTGAAATGCTTCCAACCCATTACAAAGGGCTCAGCCATAATTCTTCATCATCATCAGCTACCACATCAACAAATTGCACATAATGCCTTGCGAATGCGTAGCGGGTACCTCGCTTCTGCGCAGAACGACGAATAATGGCGTAGTGGGTAACTTGCAAGCGTACTTGTATCAGTATCCCTAAGAGAGTTTACGGGTTATAAAAATGCCGCTCTTCCAGCATTCGCTGTGACTGTGCTGCGCTTTCCGCGCAGGCCTGGCGTTTTTTTGCAGCTGATGATGATAAATTATGTCTGAGCGCTTTGTAATGGGTGGGCCTTGAAAATACCCATTCGCTGCAATTCACAGGTTTGGACGTATGGCGCGATTCTACGCTTCTGCCCCGCAATATTACATTCGTTAAGGAGACTCATTCCACTACGTGACATCCATAAACTATAATGTCTGTGTTTCCGAAACAGTGCCAAGCATTAGCTTTGCTCTGTGGTAGACCATCTGCTAGCCAAGGAAGCAGCCTCGCTTCTCACTGAAACCGAAAGTTTTTATTACTTATTAGATGCGAAGCGTCTTATGGCGAAGTTCAATCCGGTGGTGGTGGTGGTGGTGTGCGGCCGACCACCCTTACTGCGCATGCACAAACCCTTTCAAAAAATAAAGATAAAAAACCTCTCCCCCCTCTCTCTCTTCAAGGCACCCCTCCCCGCGGCGACCACACTCACTGCGCATGCACGTCCCCTCCCTCTCTCTCCTCCTACGCTTCCCCCCCTCTCCTCAAGGCATCCCTCCCCGCGGCGTCCCACACCCCCCACTGCGCATGCGCTTCCCCCCTCTCCTACGCTCCCCCCCCTCTCGCCTCGCGACGCCGAGGCAGGCAGCGTCTGCTAGCGAGTTTCTTGGTTGAAAAAACCGACTGCTCGCGCTTCACAACCGTTCACTGGCCACCCAATATATATGGCACCGGATCTTGACCTGCAAGGTAGTGCCGGTGGGAGATTTCTCCGGTGCGTTGTTGAACAACAAAAATTCGCAGCGTGCGCGTCAACTAAAAGCGGCCTGCGGGTCTCTGTGTACAGTCGGAGTCTTCTGTCTCTCATTGCCCATTAGCAGCGATTGGCAGGTTCCAGCATGAAACACCGGTCTATCACTGCGTGATTGCGCCTCCCCAGGTTTCTCTCCTGCGCAACGCCGCGATGAGCGCCAGCGTCAACGCCGCCGCCAGTGTAAGCGTTAGCGCCCACTGCTTCGCATCTACACATGGTTCCCTTTAGCGGGAGATGGTGTAATTTTTTTTGGTTTTCTTGCACTACATGACATTCATATGTTTTTTTTTTGTTTTTTTTCTTCCGGTGCAGTTTCAAGCAATAAGGTGGCTCTGCGGCAGAAAACCTGCTTGTCACTTAGACGTCCTTGGTTCGATTCTCACTCGAATCGAAGATTATTATTTATTTGCATCTTTCTCGATTTTCGGGTTACGGACAAGATGATGATTTTTCGCTCACAACCAACGACGCCGAAGCCGACGCCGAAATTTCTGCGAAACGAACTCTTTAACGCTATCGCGTTAAATTTTCGAAGCCGCATTCTGCATCGCATTTTAATTTCCGGCTTGCATCATTATTCCTAGTTCATTTTCGTGCGTTTCAAATTTGTCGCCACAAAAAGTAGACGGAGGATGCGAAGCCCGCGAGCAAGAGCAGCGTGCACTTTCTTAGCGTCTTGACATATCCCTTGGTTTTGCTATCTTTTGGCTTGGTTCGGTTTAGTCTAACGTAGAAACGGGCTCCTTGGTTCATTCTACGTCAAAACTAAACATCTTCATGCTTAGTGTGTTTCGATGTCCTTCTCCATGTCTTTGTTGTGAGACTTTTTCTTGAGCTTGTAAACTACGCTTGCTGTAACCCTTCATTTGCCTTTGTTACTAGCACTCAACTATCAATGATACGAGAGAGAACACTATTCACGCATCTCCACTATGTTGTGATGGTGATGTCAGCAAGAAACTGCAAAAAAAAGGTCAGTTGCTAATTTTGTTCCTACAAGGAGTGCAGCAAGCACAGCATCAGACATGGAAAACAGGTAGAAAAGTTCAGTACCCCCCCCCCCCCCCCCCCCACCCCGAAAAAAAAGGATGCGCTGTATCATTTTGTGTAACTGTTGAGCTACCAAATGATCTCGCATAGAAGCCACTTTGTTTTTGCGAAATATTTCACAAGGATACCGACCTGAGGCCGAATTCATAAACACACTTCCTTCGTATGTGCGCCTTGTCATAGGCTGGCTATCTTCGGCAAAGATATTCACAGCATTCCTATTGGCTGAAACTTTTTTACAAGCAATTGAAGCATAGGGTGTTTCGTTGAATGCGAACCCTTTTTCTCCACTTTTTAACACGAAAGTGTTTTATGCTGGGGTCCACCAAGACTTCAGTGACGTATTTCCGTCGCAGAAATGACGTCGAAAAAACGGACACGATCAGATGTCAAAAAATAATTACGCCATCTCCCACTAAAGGGAACCATGAGGGGATGCGAAGCAGCATTGGGGGGTGGATACCAAGTTTCCGTTTACGTTCACTCGGCCGTCGAAGCCAAGCGTTGGCGTCGAGCTACCGCTTCAGCTACAGAGAGACAACGCGAGTCTGGGGCGGCGAGGGTAGCGAGGCTTTCGAGACAACTGCAGCGTCCGGGAACCGACGGAGCGACCGCACGATTCAAGCAGGACTTCCTCGACCGAGCGCACGCTCTTATATGAAACGCGGGAGGGAGAGGAGGGAGTGGGTGTACAGGCTGCAGCGCGGGGGGGTGGAGAGGAGAGAAGGCGACCGAACGCCTGCGTAAACGCCCGCGTAAAGGAGGACAGTGCGGCAGCGCGGGGGAGGAGGAGAGAAGGCGACCGAACGCCTGCGTAAAGAAGGAGAGTGGGAGAGAGAGCAGGCGCATGCGCAGTAAGGGGGGGATCAGGCCGCACACCACCACCGGATTGAGCTCGGCTCTAAGATGCTTCTCACCTAAAAATGTTTCGTCAACGGGAGTCGAACCCACGACCTCTCGGTCCACGATAACAGATGCGAGGCACGCTATGCATTGCGCGTCACTCCTCTGGCGACGCTCCTCTGGCTGTCGCACCACATTCTCTGATTACGCTCTCACCTTTAACTACTACTGCTACCACAAAGGTTTAATCATTGATCATGGACGTTAGTCGCCGGGATGGTGATGTATCACCAAGCGTCACCGTGCATGGGTGCATCCACTCTGAATGGTGCTATAGCTGCCAAACAATAATAGTCATTGTGCAAGCTCTGTTCAATGTACAGCAAACATTCAACTACTTCTGTAAGGACACTTTTTTGTGATGTAGTGTTCGTATATACGATCGAAATGGTTCGAAGCGGATGCTTCATCAGTGACTGTGTTTCATTTCATCCGATGACAGACCAGACAAGCTTTCGTTGAACTCTTGACAATATAAGACCGCGTTGGCTTTAACACCTTTCGCGCACGTGAAAATTCCGCTCCTTTCGTTGGTAGGTACGTGGATAATAAAGGAAAGTGCCGAGGAACTCGGTAGACGTTCCTCGAACGGTGGATCCCTGGTAGCCTAGCCCCGGGCACAACCGTTGTGCAAAATAAAGTTTATTCAACTCAATATGTCCTGTATGAAGTTCTTCGCAAGGAGCTCAAATTTGTGGAGCATATTGCGAAATTCAGTGCACCACGCACAAAATGCGAACAGATCCAGTGGAGTTATAAGTTAATTTAGGTCATTTTAAGGTAGCAGTAGACAGTGTAAGTGCTTGTATAGGGACGCTGGTACGGTTCATTTTGAGCACTATACAAAAAGCGCGCAAGAAATCAATTACACAGGACATAACAAGATGAAAGCTAGTGAGCAGAATCTTCTCACGCGCGAAAAGAGCTTTTCTATCAAAAGACAAGTGCTACATTTGCATAGTATGTAGTCTCAAACACTACCCCTAAATATTACAGCGGAGCTTTTGTACGCTAGGCTAGTTTCCCGAGGAGATCGCTGCGTGCGTATACCAAAAGCCGCATCGCCACCTATGGAGCAGTGACGTATTTTAAAGCAGTAAAGAGAACTTTTAGTGGCGTCTATGGATTGGTAGAAGAAACTGATACATAGGGAAAAGAAAGCGTCCTGAAAATAAAGAAATAAATGAATAAAACAAAAAAAACTGCGCAGTTTGCACTTGTGGCGCATTGCTGGAAACCAACAGTGAAGCTCGTTTTCGACCTAGCTAAGTTATGCTAGTAAGGTCAAGCGTTTGCTAGAGATGCTAACTTTTTGATAGTAGCGCGAAGTATGGCTAAACTTGGACATTGTCCCGTTTCGGTCGGTTGCCCACACTACGCAGGTGTCACGTGAATTCGGCGGGAACATATCTCGCGACTAGCTACGCGATCTCACGTGAATTTAGTCACGTGAATGGCCGTTACGTGATTTGAGTTGCGTGGCAAGTGTTACGTGATTATAGTCATGGGAGTGGCTGTTACTTGATTTTCGGTGGGAGCATGTCACGTGACTAGCTGTTACACTCCACGTGGCTAGCGGTTACCTGGTGTGTAATTTTGGTCCAACAATGGCTGTTACATGATTTAGTCACGTGACTAGTTGGTACGTAATGTTACATTAATTTTAGTCAACGTCACCAGTTGTCACGTGATGTTACGGGATCTTTAGTGGCGTAACAGACTCGGCCATTGCAGTTATTTTACTCCATACCGCACGTTTCGTGGGAGTGAAGCGGAAGTTGAAGGGCACGAAGCGAGCGCGTGCCGGTTCGTCATGTTGATTATTCCTGCGCACTACCCACCGCAACGAAAAATTTAAAGAGCTCCGCTCTTAATAGCTGTCTTAGCCAGGTGAGATTTGAACCGACGTCCCAAAGCTAGTGTCAACTGCTGTGGGCGGAAGGGGGGGGGGAGGGGGGGAAGAGAAGGTGCGGGGGGGAAAAGACACATAGGTGTATTGTAAATGAATATTTTTCAACGATATGAATGCGTTGTATACGTGGAGCCAAACAAATGTAAAAAGAGTACACTTTTTATGAAAGCTTCTTTGACTTTCATGGTGATGAAACAAGCGCCCTCTGCAGTAATTGTGCACATCACGAAATCAAACATGCAGTTTTCGATGCACCTTTCAAGAGGCTGCTCGAGATACTGACAAATGCCACAAAAATGGGCGCCCATGGCACACGACAACAGCGTTTTGTGGAAGCCCGTAACCTACAATGAAACTCTACAGTTGCTCATCATTTAGGAAACTCCCAAATAAGAATTTTCACCAGTCAGCTCCGTTGGTTCCTCACCTTCATAGTATGGAATGGCACTGAATTTTGTACATATTTTGTATGCGTACATTCACACGCACAAGCACAAACACACGTCCGCCAGGGTGGATCAGTGCTTACGGTGCTCGGCTGCTGACCTGAAGGTCGCGGATTCGATCCCGCAGCGTTCGCATGTTGGTGGAGGCGCAACGCTAAAGGCTCGTGTACTGTGCGATGTCAGTGCACGCTGAAGAACACCAGATGGCCAAAATTTTCGCAGCCCTCCACTACGCCGTCCCTCACAATCATATCGTTGGATTTGGGACGTAAAACCCCATATATTATTATTACTTTAAGCACAAACACACGCATATATATATATATATATATATATATATATATATATATATATATATATATATATATATATATATACCCCGTCCCCTCACGCCCGAATTAAAGCTCGTGTGTGCTGTGTTTCCTGCGTCCCTTTCGTAGTCATAGCAATGCAGACGGGGCCCTGAAAGCACAACATACAACAATTTCTATGTGAATGCTGGTGCAAGGACGTGGGACTGCACGACCGCGGAGTTCTTGTCCAGGTCAGCAGCAATCAGCCATCGCTACTGGCGGCGTACATATTTTGGGAAAGCCAAGGAGCCACTCCAGTAAGCAGCACCGGGCTGCTGTTTTTGTATCTAAGAAGGGGGCCACGTCCAGCGCCATTGCGCAGCACGTGACAATTTCTCTACACACCGAGACATATTATCATACAACGCGAGAACTAGACACACCATGTAGCCCTCGTCACCATCGCTCTCCCAAGCGGAAGAGGAGGCACTCCGCCAACTTGAAGCACATACCTTCCCCGACCTCCTCTCCTTGCATAAATTTTATCCGGACCACTGCGCAGACTGTCGTCCGTGATGTGGCAACTGCCCAATGGCGTTCCATGTCATGGAGAAGTGCAGCGCAAAATTATTCCCTCGCATCCCAGTCATCCGACGCCCCTTTCCAACCGATCAGCTGTGGGACAATGCCTTCCGCCGCGGGTCTCTCGAAGTCCACCGGGCCTTCTTGGGACCCGCCAGGTCCATGTGGTCGCCGAGATCTCCTAGCGACCTCGCACTGGGGTTGTTTGCCACATGGTTAAATCGTATTATTGCGACAGCAATTATATGGACAGTCTCGACGGGTTTTTGCCGTCGCCGTTGCTGTCGCCGTCATGTCGCGTATAAAGTCCAAATTGATAACATCCCCCCAGCGCATCGTACGTTCTACCCTTCGGTAATAGCCTCCGAGCGGAAGCGACGAACGCGGCGGAAGCGGAGATCAAACGAGCCGGCCCATCTCCGTTGCTCCGAGGCGCATTCGATTAGAACCCCCCGCCTGTTAGACCGGCCGTAGAATGCTCAAGCAGAGAGGAAACGCCCCGCCCGTCTTTCGCGAACGTAAAAAGACGCGAGGGGGGGGGGGGGGGCGTCCCTCGAGCTACCTTTGATTTTACGAGCGCGGTCGTCGCTGGCGCGCGCGTTATCTCGCTATCTCGGCAGCTGACAGCGGGTGGCTGGTATAACCTTCTACGCTCTGCGCTCTCAACGCGAAGAGAATGTGCGAGGAGTGTCCCTGAAGTGGCCGTATTCTGTTAAACCATGGTTTTGTAGAATTTCGTGAGATCGGATCCAAAAGAGTTAGCTGCCAGCCTCACTTCGTATAACATTACAATTTGTTGCTATCGCATTCCTTGCTTCACCCTTGCGGTGAAACTGTGACTTTTTTATTATTAAAAATGTTTTATCTCTTCCACTCGACAGCTGGAATTCACGTGGTTTTAAGAGTTCTCTGTTGAATAAAACGAAAACTAGCTCTGTCATATTGAATTAAAGGGTAGCAGTAGAGAAACATACACCTGGCGGCGATGCGCTCCTGATAATGTATCAGGTTCTTCTTCCTGCAGACACGCTCTTCATCTTACTATATTAGCTGGATGACTCTTCCGAACGGGAATATTGCAGAAATCCTCGATGTACCTTAAATCTGGATCAGCCTAGATGAATAATGTATTAACGGGCAATTGTTTACCAATACACGATTCTCATTGCTCGAAAGTGTTGAATGAGAGTCAATACGTGTCAATTTTTAGTGATTGGCAGCTTTATTTCTAACAAGTTCTTTGTACAAAAAGATGCCTCTTCTTCATGAAGCGAAGTAGTGTACAATACAAGACA
>JALIZH010015546.1:0-11613 GCA_030522465.1 Rhipicephalus appendiculatus
CCTACATTCACCTCCTTTCTCTACTCTAGGAATCATCTACTCTACTGAGCGGCACCCGCGTGCCACATCCCCACAGCGCATGCGCGTCCTGTCCCCCATATCTCCTCTAGGAATCCTCTACTCTACGGAGCGGCACCGGCGTCCCACATCTCCACAGCGCACGCGCGTCCTCTCCCCCCTCTCTCCTCTAGGAATCCTCTACTCTACGGAGCGGCTCCCGCGTCCCACATCCCCACAGCGCATGCATATCCCCTCCCCCCTTCTCTCTCCTCTCCTACGGTCCCCCCCCATCCTCTCCTCTAGGAATCCTCTACGGAGCGGCGCGCACGACAGGTGGTGCGACAGCTGCATACTCCGCTGGGGGGCGCCACGGTAGCTCCGCGGTATGAAAATGACGGAGCGCGCGCGCCTCATTCTCTCTCCTGTGCAGCGCCAGGATGAGCGCTCGGACCACTGCCGTAAAACGAGAGGGGCGACGTTCCTCCCGCTCAAGCTAACTATCTCCCCGCTGCTTCGCATCCACACATGGTTCCCTTTAGTGGGAGATCGGGAAGTTCTTTTTTTTAGATGCGAAGCATCTTATGCTCGGGGCTCTGTCCGTCCCTCCCGCGTCCCCCGTCCCGCGTCCGGCCACTTTCATGAAGTAGGGAAGCACCCATTATGCGAACCAGAACACTGTAGTAATATGAAGGCCGTCAACCCTAACACAGTCATCAGTCATGGCCCAGAGCACAGAGAGGCAGAGAGGCTGCTTAGCAATGGCTAGGCAGGTGGTGTCTGTCGCCCAGGTTGACCCCATTCCTTAATCTTGCTTGCATGTGTTTGGAGGGGGCTTAGTCCGTCCCTCCTTCCCGCGTCCCACACCACCACAGCGCATGCGCGTCCCCTCCCCCCTCTCTCTCCTAAGCTCACCCCCCTTTCTCTCCTCTAGAAATCGTCTACTCTACGGAGCGGCCCCCCGCGTCCCACACCCCCCCCACAGCGCATGCGGGTCCCCTCCCCTGTGCTCTCCTACGCTCACCCCCCTTCCTCTGCTCTAGGAATCATCTACTCTACGGAGTGGCGCATACAGGCCCCACAGCGCATGCACGTCCCCTCCCCCCTCTCTCTCCTCTCCTACGGTCCCCCCCCGTCCTTTCCTCTACGGAGCGGCGCGAACGACAGGTGGTGTGACAGCTGCATACTCCGCTGGGGGGCGCCACGGTAGTTCCGCGGTATGAAAATGACAGAGCGCGCGCACCTCATTCTCTCTCCTGTGCAGCGCGGCGATGAGCGCCCGGACCACTGCCGTGAAATGAGAGCGGCGACGGTCCTCCCGCTCAAGCTAATTATCTCCCCGCTGCTTCGCATCCACACATGGTTCCCTTTAGCGGGAGATGGGGAATTTTCTTTTTCTCACAAGCATATGAGAAGGTCGTCTCTCAGTAATAAGCCGCAATCGATCGCGCTTGCAGACTTCATAAAAAACTTATTATAATGCTACGTGTTAGTAACAGCAGGAAAGTTGGGAATGTTAGTGGCAGCTAACGCTTGACCAACAGCATAGCTTGCAAAGACAATGATCAAGCAAAAAGTATGACAAACCGATCGTCTATTTCGGCTTATTTTTATCGTTCTCGCTAGCAATAGCTCTGTTGTCTATATCGAAATATTTCTTCTAGAATCGTCCAGGCGCTTATTTTAATATTTTATATATCTTTCTGCCACTTGTCCTTGTTATCTTGTTTTCACATTTGCAGTCGTCGTCCAGCAAATACCAAGAAATTGCTTATTGATTTACTTTTCTCACAAGCATATAAGATGGTCGTCTCCCAGTAATAAGCCGCAATCGATCGTGCCTGCAGACTTCATAAAAAGCTTATTATAATGCTACGTGTTAGTAACAGCAGGAAAGTTGGGAATGTTAGTGGCAGCTAACGCTTGACCAACAGCATAGCTTGCAAAGACAATGATCAAGCAAAAAGTATGACAAACTGATCGTCTATTTCGGCTTATTTTTATCGTTCTCGCTAGTAATAGCTCTGTTGTCTATATCGAAATATTTCTTCTAGAATCGTCCAGGCGCTTATTTTAATATTTTATATATCTTTCTGCCACTTGTCCTTGTTATCTTGTTTTCACATTTGCAGTCGTCGTCCAGCAAATACCAAGAAATTGCTTATTGATTTATTTTTCTCACAAGCATATAAGATGGTCGTCTCCCAGTAATAAGCCGCAATCGATCGTGCCTGCAGACTTCATAAAAAGCTTATTATAATGCTACGTGTTAGTAACAGCAGGAAAGTTGGGAATGTTAGTGGCAGCTAACGCTTGACCAACAGCATAGCTTGCAAAGACAATGATCAAGCAAAAAGTATGACAAACTGATCGTCTATTTCGGCTTATTTTTATCGTTCTCGCTAGTAATAGCTCTGTTGTCTATATCGAAATATTTCTTCTAGAATCGTCCAGGCGCTTATTTTAATATTTTATATATCTTTCTGCCACTTGTCCTTGTTATCTTGTTTTCACATTTGCAGTCGTCGTGCAGCAAATACCAAGAAATTGCTTATTGATTTATTTTTCTCACAAGCATATAAGATGGTCGTCTCCCAGTAATAAGCCGCAATCGATCGTGCCTGCAGGCTTCATAAAAAGCTTATTATAATGCTACGTGTTAGTAACAGCAGGAAAGTTGGGAATGCTAGTGGCAGCTAACGCTTGACCAACAGCATAGCTTGCAAAGACAATGATCAAGCAAAAAGTATGACAAACTGATAGTCTATTTCGGCTTATTTTTGTCGTTCTCGCTAGAGCTAGCTGTGTTGCCCATATCGAAATATTTCTTCTAGAATCGTCCAGGCGCTTATTTTAATATTTTATATCACTTTCTGCCACTTGTCCTTGTTATCTTGTTTTCACATTTGCAGTCGTCTTCCAGCGAATACCAAGAAATTGCTTATTGATTTCTTTTTCTCACAAGCATATAAGATGGTCGTCTCTCAGTAATAAGCCGCAATCGATCGCGCGTGCAGACCGTCGGAAGAAAGGAGAAACAAATGAAAAAAACTGGCACACCTCCCGTGCTAGGACGCACATGGCACACCTGGCCACTCTCCTAATACTTTTCGCTCACATCACACATTCTGCACTAAAGCTCACGATCGATCTAAAAAAAAGATCATCACAATAAAAAAGTGCTGTTTTGTTGCCATATATTGCACACGAGCTAATCACAAGGAGTGTAGGGTGGCTCAAAAGAAGCACGGAATTTTCTTCGAGGAACAACTATCACCTTGTGGCGTAGATGTAAGGCATTTCGTCTTCATTTTCATTGAAAACGACTTCGCTCTCGAAAGATTGGATTCAATCCATGCAAATACTATTACTAAAGGCATATACCAACCTGATATATACGCCAGTGTCTGAGCCTCAGATAATGCATGCCTAGATTAAATTCGGTAACGTGAATTCGAAACCAACTTTCCTTTTCTTGGGGTAGCTTTTTTTTTCCTATCGCACCTTTGCAATTGATTGCGTGAATTCGGTTCAGGTACAGAGTTTAGGCACCTTGCCCTTCAGGAAAACAGGAAGCGCACTTTGTATTGGCCTCGCATGTCACACTTGACGCATAAAATTTCCCAAGAATAAAGCGCTGAGCTGTAATCAAGCGAACGAAACTAGATACAAAATTTGTGTTAGGGCTAAATTACCGGCGGAGCAAACAGTTAGATCCTTATTTAGAAGCTGTTCCAACGTTCATATATGGCTCTGAATTTTTTGTTAATATTTGCTTATTTTTTATTCTATCAGCGTTTTTGCGCATCCAGAGTTCCGTTACCTTCCGAGCAAATGAAAGCTCTCGTCAGAACTGTGGAAACACACATCTCCAAGCACGATCACGTAGCACTTTGCCACATGCAGCGGACATTGGGATTTGCATGACCATTTAATATTGCGCCACATGAACACACCTGTAACGCTCACGAGGCATCCAAACCGAATTGTTAACCGATATTATCGCGGAAACATCGAGCGTGCTGTAAGGACAATCTTTCTGGCAAAAAATGTTGGTCAGCACGACTCCAGATGTCTAAGATTCTGCCCTACACGTCCCACTGCATTTTATTTCATAGACTGCTTATTCATAGACGGGTTCGTTGACAATGAAACAACAGCGATTAACTATGTGGGCGCGAGATACACAAGAATGTCGGCATGCAATTGGAGTGAACGACACGCCATGCCTGACAGAACGAGACATAATGTTGGCCTTCAAACGCCAGTTTTTCACCCGTCTACAATTGAGTGCCCCCTAAAATACAACAATAAGCTCATGAATACGTTAGGAACAGGTCACCTCAGCAACACAGTAATCTATGTTGCATGTATTGAAAAAGCTAACGTAAAGTGTCCCGAAAAAAAAACCATGCTTATCCTCAACGAACTTCCATTGAAAAACATCACATTGAAATTTAGGTTCTACAAGCACCGTAGCCGTGCTTTTAACGACATCGTCAACGGATCACTTGATATTATTGCAGACAGCGTAATACTTTACCCTCGAGCTCCAAACTTATACGATACTGGTCAAATACTTTACGAAATATCAGAAGCATTCTACGTTGCGAAGACCGAAGCGCCCTTCATCTATTTTTTTGCCAACATCCTGCAGTCAAAAGAGGCGTTCTGCTGCATATCTTTAACCATCATAACAACGTTAGTTTTTTTCAAACTAGCTGACCGCATAGAAATAGGCATCCAACAAATTAGCTCTGCGCGACAGGTTGGATCGCTCATCGAGTACTTTTTGTTTATTTTGGCTTCGCTGTATGGAACCTCTTCACCTATTCCGACCAGACGAAGTTGGCCATTCACACGAGCGCTCATCTGCGGCATCTGGCTAGTGGCCATTCTGCCCTTCTCTAACTATATACGCAGTGAACTTGTTTCACGACTTAGTGTGCGATCTCCTGTAGAACATATGGACACACTTCCAGAACTCGACCACGCCCTCGATCGACAAGCGGTTATTCCCTGCTTGATGAGGGGCACTATGATGTATTACGCTGTGGTAAATAACTTTTCCTACACAGAAATTTACACAAAGCTTACTTCAGCCTTCTATGCCAACAATTACAAGAAACCATTAGAATCAAACGTGGCTTCAAAGTGTGTCGCTTGCGCAGACCAGAAGAATCATGCATGTTTCATGACCCGGCTAACAAAATGTCAGTTAAAGTTATACTCTAGAAAGCTTATTGAATCTAGGGATACAATAGCTGCCGTGAAGGTTTCTGTACCTGTTCGTAAGAACTTTATGCTCAAAAGAGCATTTCATGACTTCTGGCAAAGATTTCATGAAGCGGGTATTTGGCGCGCAAATACTATGTGCAAGGATGCACCCGTTCTTGATAACCACCAGGGCACCGAGCCACCTGAAGAGCCGATCGGTAATCAAACGGATGAGATAGCACGCTTTTTAATAGTTTTTGTTGCGCTGCTAGCTATGTGTGGGGTTGCCTTTACGCTTGAGTTGATACTGGGGAGGCGTCATTAGTTAGCTCATCCTGATTTCCATTTCCTATCTTGTTTTGTGTAGACCGCTCCTAAAAATTTTCTTTTAAAGGTTTTCTCGTAAAATTGATTTCATTCATAATTGGAGATCACGTAAAAGTGCGCATATTGCCACAATTCTAGTGTTTGCAAAGTGCTAACATGCTACACCGCAGCTACCTGCATCTTCGCGAAAGATAGTTGTGGAACGGATGTCTGCATTCCAAAATACAGCGACTCTGGCGGCCAATGTGGCACCGAATGTCCGAACGCAACACGGCTCAAGAACGATCAAAACGTAGAGCCTGCTCACCGTACATAAATAGGTTAAGACGGTGGGCGACAAAATACAGAGCAATTAAAGGAATAGGTCAGTGTACGCAAAAATTAAAAAAAAGACAGTACGATTTGTGCACGTAGAGTCATCACTTATACCAATTACCCTACCACTACACCATTACTGTACATGCTGTAGTCCCCGTAACAGGCTTGTCAACTCGCAAGAACACAGCCTTGTTGATGTTTACAAGTGACACACGCGAGCAGAGCCGGTTTTTATTGCGATTGCAATTATATCCTCCTCAGACTTAAGAAGGCAATTCCAGGTCAATTTATTTCCAACTTCTTTACTTTGGTCTTGAGCATACAATAAAATGAAAAAAAAATATTTCGGATGAAGGATAAACAACTGGCGAAATTTAATTATACTTAAAATTAAGTTTAAATATTAAAAAATGTATAATTAATTTACACAGCTGTTAACTGCAATTTCGAACAGAGATTACGCACAAAAATTTATTATAACTTCATTGGGGACAATTCAGCAGTGCTGTCACACATACTGGGCAAAAATAAACTACGGAAAAATTTATTTACGCGCCGCGAAGACAAAAAAGCTGACGTTTCGTGGAAAGGCCATTTTCAAACCCGCCATGCGTCGCAGATGCTGGACATGAAGGGCCATGTTGTTGAACATAAGTAAAGTAATGCCTTGCACACAAGAAATTCAAGTTGAAGATAAAAATATTTGCTTCAGAATTAACTGCACTTGCTCGAAGCAATGACCCCAATCGGGCTGACAAGGAGTGAAGAGGATGTAGACATAATCAGCGGTTTTTTGCCGTCATCGTCACGATGATGTTTCGTGTATTTTCCAAGTTGATAACATTGCCCCAGGCACCGCATGTTCACCGCACTAGGAAAAACACGCAAGAGGTGAGGGCGTAAACAAACTCTTGGAGCTCTTGCTGAACTATGTTCAGCTTCAAGAATTCGAGGCGCGGCGGCGCAGACAGCAGCGGTGGCTTAAGTATGCGCTGCGCGCTGCGTGTTCTTGCTGTTGTCAGAGGTACCCTTTTGCAATATAACACGAGGAGCTGCTGGTGTCCGTACTCAAATTATTGGGAACTCGCCGCACTGCGACTATTCTGGATAGGTTAAATACATTTGCATGAGGCAATTGATGATCGGGACGTCTTTTCGGTTCGCGTAACCTCAAACCATGCAGTCCATTGCGCCACGTTCATACACTCTGAAGGCATTACAAACGCGCCTTTTATATTTAATACTGTCCTCACACAGCCTTCTTTGTCGGTGGGGTGGAGTCGCCCTTTCAGAGCGGTAAAGTGAAAATAATGCATAATGACCGTGACTTTCGGGATAAGATCCTCCAACGCGTCGTTGCAGCGCGTCCGTCCCATTCGGCGTGTTTCCAATATGTGAGGCGGAAATTTTGACGACACCTTAACACACCACGAGGTGGCGACCTGAGCCCGAGCGTCGTAGAGCGTCGGCCTCGCTCATAGCATGCATTCATTCCCAAATAGCTCTGTGACGCGCGCCTGCCTCACCTGGGTGTAATGCCGCGTTCCCCGTCCCGGGAAAAGTTGCGGCCGGGCTACAGGGAACACACAAAGTGCGTTTGCGCTTCCCTCTAGTCCAGCTGTGGCGTTGAATTACATGTCGCGGATAGGCGACCTTTGCTCAAGCTCTGCGTCCAATCAGCGACGCTCCTCTGGCTGTCGCACCGCATTCTTTGATTAAGCTCTCACCTTTAACCACTACAGCTTCCACAAGGGTTTGTTAAGTCATTCATCATGGGCGTTAATCGTCCGGTTATGTATCACCAAGTGTCAACGTTGGTGCATCCACGTTGCCAAACAATGATAGTCATTATGCAAGCTCTCTTTATTGTACAGTATACATTCAATTATTTCTGCAAGAACACGTTTTACTTTCGTACTATACTGATCGCTATGACGGAGGGAAGAAGCATGTTTTCTAAAAACCTGAGCACGCGCGAGAACTCTTGCACCGCTTCAGAGATGAGCGTGTAGAGCAGGTACCCTAGTCACACACCGGAAGTTTATTTTTTAATCGTTAAGTTTAGAGCGCACTCGGCCGTCTAGAGTGCTGTGGAGCTCCTTAACGCACCCACCGATCGCTCCTCGAGCCGAGAGGAAACACTGGAGCCGAGCAGCAACTGCCAACTTTGTTCTTAAGGGCGCAGTCGCGAGCTCTTTTAGACAGGCACGAGAAGACGGCCCAGGAGCTCGCTGTGCTCTCAACGCTTGCATCGGTTTTAGCGACAAGACTTCACGAAAACCGCATCGGTGCCTGGAGCGACCATATTCCCTTATGCCGGCGCCTTGTTTAGTTACGCTAGATCGGATCCGGAAGAGTTAGCTGCTAGGCTTATTTTGGATAACTTTCCAGTTTGTTGCTTCGCATCCTCTGATATTTTGCTCCGCAGTGGATCTTCTCCATTCAGTAAATAGAAACACACGGGTTGGTAACGAAGGTAGTGCCTCCCGCTACGGTGGTAGAGTGGTTATGGTACGGGACTGCTGACCCGCAGTTCGCGGGATCGATCCCGGCCGCGGACGCTGCATTTTCGATGGACGTGAAAATGCTTGGGGCCCGGGTACCCAAATTTAGGGGCATGTTAAAGAACTCCAGGTGGTAGAAATTTCTGAAGCCCTCCATTACCGCCTTTCTAATATTCGTATGGTGGTTTGGGCACGTTAATTAAACCGCAGCAATTATTATTGTTACTATTAACGAAGGTAACGCTGGTAACTATTTAGATGCCAGTGCCAAAGTGATTGAAACAGATCCTTGATAAGAGACACATCATAGGTTCTTGCCGCCGAGTTTGATAGCATTATTTGTCTGTTTCTACTGATAGGTACATAACTTGTATCTTCGTTGTCCCCACACTTTGATATTGTCCTATTGCACTCTATCTTCTCAAAAAGCGATAAAATGCCATCAAAGCGGCAGTGCCAGTGCACTGTCATCTAGCTCTATTAAAGGCACCTTGTGAAATGCTTGACAAAATAGAAATGCAGCGCATTTATCAAACATAGCAGTGCACAAATTTCATAACGCCTATGAATAGAAAAGTCTCTGCAGTCACCTCGGGCCCAGGGAAGCACCTGGGAGTGCGGCTGGAAGTCTGGGACATCACGTATGCATTTGCTCTTGCGCGTCTCATCAATGCTCTTTTTCCCACGAACTGCACGCGAGTGGAATCGCCTCCCTGGTGATGTTGTGGATGCAGTGACGGTGTCTTCTTTTTTTAGCGGAGCTGAGGAACATGTAACATGTCTCACCACCATATGTATATTCTATTTTGTGATGGTGGCGCGGTTGTGTTTTTTTTTTGTATTTGTTCCTTCGTGTGTCGTTATTAAGCATCCACATATTATTATGCTTTGTGCACTTGCAGCCCGTGCAATGTATTTTCCTTTTTTTCGCGTTCCAAATTGTGCGTCCGTGGTATTTCTGTTACGCAGATCTGTGGTATTGTGGTTCGCCGTATTGTGCAAATTTTCAGTGTGCTGTTTTTGTATACTACCCACTCCTGCTAATGGCTTCATTCTGAAGCCAGCAAAAACCCTGTAAATAAATGGGGCACTGCTCTTTTGTGCAGCTGCTGCAGCCAAGAGCAATTCCTTGATTTACATTGTACAGTTCTGACTTTGAACGGTGGAGTTATCCTTACTCCTCAAATTACGCGTTTGCTAAAGCCCGAAAGCTTTTTATTTTATGTAGATGGACTCGTCCATACTCTGGAAAGAACTGATCTCGGCGCAGGTGGCTTGCAGATGGTAGTGTTTGCTCCATAGAGCTTCAGACATTTTTTTAACCTGTATTATAGAGCATACAATTTAAATAAAAGTGCACAAATACTCAGATACGAACTTCAGGCATTGTGCTTTGAGAAAGCTATTTATATTATTTCACATACGCGGCGGGAATTGCAGTGGTTGTTAACGGTCACTGTGTTTTTACTGTTACGTTTCCCGGCTCTAAGCTATATTCCTCACGGTCGCTTCAAAAACGCATCATCAGGACTCTACTTTACTCACTTTAGCAATTGAAATACATGCTGTTCGTATTTTGTCGCCTCAGAACCAGCGCACCTGCGGTTGCAGTGAAGACACGCCTCACTTTAGTGTTTTGAACCATTTCTTCGAAAAAATATTTCCCAGCCCAGTGTGGAGCACAGTGTGCCGAAGGTGCACTTCACGGTGTATAGTGTGCCATGACTCTTGTTTGCAATGTCAGGGCCATCATAGGCGTGCGCAGGGTTCCCCTTTAGGGGGGGGGGGGGGGCGAAGGTTCGTCGCAGCGCCCCCCCTCTTTAGTAGGTCAATGCATGGGGCCGCCTTTGCGCCTCCCCCCAGCTTGCTGCGCCCCCCACTCCCTATTAAGTCAATGTGTGGGGCTGGCTTTGCACCGCCCTCTCCCCCCCCTCCGTGCACGTGCCTATGAGTGCCATGGCATAATTTTCTGTTCAGAAATAACAATGTACCATTTTTTACTGGTGTCTTGCACACTATACGTGCTTTTGAATTAAAAAACTTCACTGAGTGTATATATATATATATATATATATATATATATATATATATACATACGTGTGTATACACAAATGCATTCACCTACTGCATTTCGTTCTTATTGCCTGCCGTAAGCGTCCTCCAACAATTTTCGACGGACTCCTGGGAAATATCTTCTCAAGCAGAAGATGTCACTGCTGTGTGTTTCGCGCAGGCCTCTTTTCTCTTCTAAGACATGCACTGTGATCGGCACCACAAAATGATGATGAAGACGCAGGAAAAATAAGTATAAGCGTCGCGTTGGTGTTTCCGCGTCATGTGTGAGATTGCCCTAACGCTTTATGAATGATGTGCTAAAACTTATATCCCGGGATCTACATACGCAGAAACCTGGCTTAGAAATGCTTTTCGTTCATGTATTGGCTTTCATGTTTTAAGACGTCATCGTGTGTTTATCTGTCACAATGCGACTGAGAGCTAGGGACGGGCACCGGCCTTTGTTTTGAAGCACTGTTGGAAATCCAGTAACTATGATGCTTTACAAGCGTAACGTCATTGTATGCTTTCTGTTCTATGCATTGAACAATAACACACCACACTGTTCAATGTTTATAGATTATACATTGTAGAATCGCGTTCCCACTGAATTTGCCAATTGTGTAATAAACTATAACGGGCACTACTTGTATCTTGTCGGTTTCTGATTGGCACGCATTGTTGAATTGCCTGGTATATGTGTACTTTGACATATTACGAATACGTAGTGGTAAATTATACGGGCTATATTACATGTATATTTTGAATGGTGGGGGGGAAACTAGCTGCAATCCTTTGGAGTTGTCCTTATTCACCTTAAATACTCATGTTATTTTGTGATATTGCGCAGTTCGTTGTCTTTTTCTAGCGTTGCATTACGTTCGCGTCAATCATTGCTCGTCTTACGGCTAAGACGCAGCAGCTGCTCCCTTCAGAGAAGTATCTGGTTTTGTTGAGGTGATGTGGTGCGAAACATTGCGGGAATAATACTTGATACAATTGCAGTGTTTTTTTTTCGTTTTTTTTCTGTTCTTAGTTCTGGCTTGCATGTATATCCTTCTAATGTTGTGAGAGTATCCGGACATGGCAGATACTAAATATTATACAACGTGAGGTGATACCCAAGGACATAAGAAGATAAAAGTGATGGAAAAGGCTGGACTGCAGGGTTGCTCTAGCTGTGTAGTGGCCGGAA
>JALIZH010015547.1:0-93310 GCA_030522465.1 Rhipicephalus appendiculatus
GTTATCGGCGTGACACAGCATTCTTGATAGGAATGTGCCGAGAGCCGGGTTTTCAAGACAGGAAACGTGAGCAAGCCAGATGACGATTATTGTTGTGTAGCAGAAATCCTCCCAAAATACTCAACTTTTTCTTAGAGTGTAAGTTGAGGTAAATGTTGCTGCTTCGGCGCCGTGCACCTCCGAATTCTGGTTATCGTTTAGCAGCAGCTACAGACGACGCAGTTACACCAGTTGCGTCGATGAGTGTTCAGAAAGAACTGGGTGCGACTATGTTGTATATAGGTACCCGGTTTCATTAAGAAGAGAACACTCTGAGTAGCGAGAAGGGCGTGGATAATTTCGTACGTTACATTTCACATCAACCGTCGCCGAAGGAGTGTAGCTTGACTGCCTTGCTAACCGGGGAGACCCCGGAAGGCCGAGCGTGGGCACGTTCCACAACAGCCGACGCACGATGGCACGCACCGCTATGGCGGCGCGGGTAGCCGCCGCGGTAGCATGTCGTCTCATAACCGGAGGCCGGATGTTTAGGCAATAAAAAATCGCGTTTTAGGCCCGAAAAATAGGCAGGCAAAAAAATATTTTAGGCATCCAAAATACGCTGGCAGAACACGGTTTAGGCCTCCAACATCGCAAATGTGGACAGAGAAAAGTTTTATATAAACGGAAATAATTTCAAGACAAACACGTGAGTGACCTATCCACGAGAGGAAGGCAAAAGTAAATAAATAAATAAATAAATAAATAAATAAATAAATAAATAACGCAGCTTCGCACTACGGGTGTTAATCCTGAAGGAACTGGGGAGCTGCGCGGTCTTCTTTGTTTCTCGTTATTTATTGTTGTCTGTTTTCATCTGACTCGTTTCCTCTCATCCCTCTGTTATTTCTGTCTTTCTTTCTCTGTGTATATATTGCTTTCTATTTCTCGCCCTTTCTTATTTTCTCTTCTCTCCCGCTCTCTCTTCATCTCTTTCTTTCTAGGCCATGCTTTACTCTCTCCCCTCCTCCTTTCCTATTTTTAACCCTCACCACTGTCCTCCTCAACCCCACTTTCCTTTGCCAACCTTTTGGCATGCTACGCTGTACAATGTTATGTTATGCTCGACTAGCGTGCCTGGATGACCGAGTGGTTACGATGCTTGCATTCGTATCGTGGGTACGCGCTTTCGAATCCCGCCTCGCCAAGGTATTTTCTTCGCCAAGGATATCTCTCTTCATTTTTCGTTTCTATGCCTTTCTTCCTTTCCTTCTCTCTGTGGTTGTTCTCTTACCCATCAGAGTTATTGCAGGTTACGCCAGAAAAATAGGCGCTCGTGCTCTGAGGATAGAGCAGAAGATAACGGAAACGACGAAGGGATAGATGAGGCTAGAGAGAACAGGTGTCGGTTCACGATGATGATAATTTTTGTGTACCCGTCAAGGAACAATGCGCGGCTTAACAACTCCGCTGCTAAAATTTTCTTGTTTATGATGGCACAAAGGTGCCAACACTTCAAAATAGCAGTGTAACTGTCTTTTTTTTTCGCACGGTTCGCAGAATATACCGTCTCTCCTTCTATTCTGTAGCATGGTGAGTCAAGTGTCCACTGTCGAATCAACACATTACATGGGTCTCCTTTTTTTTTCATTGGCATGGCGGAGGAGGGCAGCACAGGAACAGATAGTCAGACCATTAAAAGACCAGATGGGAAGGAGGCATCGTAACGGCCGTGTCTAATCGCGTAGGGTGAGATTCTCTCCTTTTGTGAACACCTTGAGAAGTAAACTACAAACAAACAGAAGCAGCATGTACATAACATTTTTTTGTTCTTTTGATCTTCACACTGATTTTCCCTGATGGCTCTCCTCGGTTTGGTACTCGCAAAGCGCTCGCGCCATGTCGGCGCGGTGGCGTATATGGTGGCCGGCTCATCGCATTTCACTGCTGCTAGCGGTTAGTTTCCGGAAGTTGCTTGAACTAGAGGACTAGGTAGAACCACATAGAGTTCTGAACAGTCAATGTCGCTGCCCGACAACGCGAATATCGGTCTAAAACTACACTCTAGAGTGAACTTTGAGATTATATAACATTCATATAGGTGATTAGGATTAGGATGTTGTAGGCTGTCGGCGGATCTAGCCTTGCGAAATTTCCAGGCAATTGCCCCACCCGGTTTCCTCTTTTCTGAACATATGAAACTAATGTCCTTCTGAAAGCGAAACGCGGGCATGCTCTATAGAAGGTCGCGTGCAGCGCGACTCAGCCCTGCTTAACCGGTGGCCTGTGAGCTATTGCGCCTACAATGATTTACCGGACCCCCATATCCCCACACCACATCTCAACATAAATGTCACTCATCACCAGTCACATGCGAGGCCTGTATTGGTCAAAAACTTCAAGGGCAGTCGCGACACCTCCTTCCTGAATGTCCAGTGACCACGCGGAAACACAATATCGTTTATAATGTCGTGTGGCGAGCCTAAACGTTGTAGTTCTTCAAATAAACATTGACGGTCTTTGTTAAGTTCACGACACTTAAGCAAATAATGTTCTATATCACCACAGGTCTTGCAAGCCGGGCACAATGGCGTTGCGGAGAGTCTGATCTTGTGGAGCCATGCTGGTGTACACGCTCAACCCGTCCGAATGCGATGTAGCAAAGAGGCCTTTTCTGTTGTTAGCCCTTTCGTCACACATGGCTGGTGAGGTGTCAACCATAAAGAATGGAAATGGCTGTTGACAGCTTCTCTTAAAAGATGTTGATGGTCTCTGGGAGCCTTCTTCGTTGGCCTAAGTTCCAAAGCACTCCGGGCAAGTCTGTCAGCCGCCTCATTACCCGATATGCCCACATGCGATGGAACCCATTGCAACTTGATACTTAGTCCAACGCTGCGCAGGTGTTTAAGGATATGCAGCCATCTTTGAGTGCACTGGTCCAAAACCAACCCATGCTTTAGCCGCTGCAGAGCAGGCTTACTATCCGAAAGCAGCACGACTTGTTGCTCCTGTGACGTGGTTTACTGACGCGTAGACTTCAGCGAAGGTCGCGAGGCGTCACGAGTAGAGCGTCGAAGAGCGGGCGTCCAGCAGCCTGGACGCCCGCTCAGCAGCCTGGACGCCCGTCCAGCAGCGCGAGCTCGTGTCCCCTGCTGCTCTTGGCGCTGAGGGTGGCTTGCTTGCTCGTGTGTCATCGTCGTCCTCTCTTCACGACATTTTCCCCCGGGGAATAGCATAGCCATCCTGGCGACTTAAGGCGTTGCCAATATAGAGGGTCAAAATATGGCTTGATACGGGACACGTGCACGATTTCGCGGCCGCGACGGCGCAGGTCGTCAGATGATGTCAAGGGCTCGACCTCGTAAGTTACGGGAGAAGTCCGAGCAAGAATGCGGTAGGGGCCGTGATATCGGGCCAGTAACTTGGAGGATAGTCCAGGGAGTATTCGGCGGGACCCAAAGCCAAACGAGCGTACCCTTCGTGAAAGCAGCAAGAGGTTGATCGTCGTCGCGCCTAAGCTTCTAGCGCCCTTGGTCTTCCGTCGTAAATGAACGGGCCAGCTGTCTACAATCTTCTGCGTACCTGGCCACGTCGGAAATTGGACTGTACTCAGATGCGTCAGGTGTGTAAGGAAGCATAGTGTCGATCATGCATGATGGCTCGCGTCCGTATAAAACAAAGAATGGTGAGAATCTTGCGGTCGCTTGCGTAGCAGTGTTGTACGCATATATCACGAAAGGAAGGGCGGTGTCCAAGTTGGTCTGGTCTAATGTCGTGTACATCTTAAGCATATCCCCGAGATTGCGATTAAATCTTTCGGTTAGGCCATTGGCTTGCGGGTGATATGCAGTCGTCAGGCGGTGAACGATGTTGCACTGAGCGAGCAAGGCTTCAATAGCTTCGGACAGGAAAACACGCACTCCGTCGCTCAAAAGTTCGCGGGGAGTGCCGTGGCGCAGGACGAAGTTCCGTAAGACGAAAAATGCAACTTCTCTGGCCGTTTCTGTGGGCAAAGCTGCAGTTTCGGCATAACGCGTCAGGTGGTCTACGCCGACGATAATCCATCTGTTCCCGGACGTGGTCGATGGAAGCGGGCCGTATAAATCCCAACGCGGTCAAATGGACGTGCCGGGCACGGGAGAGGCTGAAGTGTACCGGCTGGTCGTTGAGGTGGAGCCTTTCGTCGCTGTTCTCTCCAGCCTCATTTGTCCCTTCGTCGTTTTCGTTATCTTCTGCTCTATTCTCAGAGCACGAGCGCCTATTTTTCCGGCGTGACCTGCAATAACTCTGATGGGTAAGAGAACAAGCACAGAGAGAAGGAAAGGAAGAAAGACATAGAAACAAAAAAGCAAAAAGAGATATCCTTGGTGAAGAAAATAGCTTGGCGAGGCGGGATTCGAAAGCGCGTACCCACGATACGAATGCGAGCATCGTAACCACTCGGTCATCCAGGTACGCTAGTTGAGCATAACATAACATTGTACAGTGTAGCATGCCAAAATGTTGGCAAAGGAAAGTGGGGTTGAGGAGGACAGTGGGGAGGGGTTAAAAAGGGGATAGGAGGAGGGGAAGAGAGTAAAGCATGGCCGAGAAAGAAAGAGATGAAGAGAGAGCGGGAGAGAAAAGAAAATAAGAAAGAGCGAGAAATAGAAAGCAATATATACAAAGAGAAAGAAAGACAGAAATAACAGAGGGATGAGAGGAAACGAGTCAGATGAAAAAAGACAACAATAAATAACGAGAAACAAAGAAGACCGCCCAGCTCCCCAGTTCCTTCAGGCTTAACACGCGTAGTGCGAAGCTGCGTTATTTATTTATTTATTTATTTTTGCATTCCTGTCGTGGATAGGTCACTCACGTGTTTGTCTTGAAATTATTTCCCTTTATATAAAAAATTACTGTATCCCCATTTGCGATGTTGGAGGCCTAAACCGTCTTCTGCCAGCGTATTTTGGATGCCTAAAATATTGTTTTGCCTGCCTATTTTTCGGGCCTAAAACGCGTTTTTTTAGTGCCTAAACATCCGGCCTCGGGTTATGAGACGACATGCTACCGCGGCGGCTACCCGCGCCGCCATAGCGGTGCGTGCCGTCGTGCGTTGGCGGTTGTGGAACGTGCCCACGCTCGGCCTTCCGGGGTCTCCCGGTTAGCAAGGCAGTGCGCCTCTTCTACAGTAACGAATGCGTCAACACAATGAACACCGTCGTGGCGGCCACTTGTTCCGACAACAACGACCAAAGTCTAGCGATCCCAGGACACCTTCCTACGATGCGCACCGAAAGAAGCCATGGACAATGCAAAGGGGAAGGTAGCCAAGATGCCTAACCCAAAATTCGCTAACCTACCCAAGCAAATCCTACTGTACTCTGTTTCAGAAGTTCCCTTCAGCACTATGGAGGCTACAGGGCCCATTAGCCAATATTAGCCCCTCCACATGTATTCATCCGCGCCGAGTCGTCTGCTAACATCCCCCTGCCGTCTGCGCGCATGCGTTCAGCGAGCAGACGGCAGCACCGAAAAAAAATAGAACATGGCTGCACGCATCGAGGCTGCTGCTCTCCGCCTCCAGTTTGTCACACCGTCGTCGTGCGCTCTGTGGCCAGTAAGTTCCAAACAGACGCTTCTATTTGCTTTAGATTTATGTCTTGGAGTTTCTGCGGCAATGTATTCGTGACTAATTTGCGCTATTTTCATGAACCGTGATAAAATTCTCCGTGCGTTAGGCTTAGCAGGCGTGGTTAAAGCAATAGCTTATCTTGCAATAACGACAGAGCGTACCTGATGATTTGTCCTGATCGTGAGATGGCGCAAAGCGACAGCTCATTAAACCATTCACTTGTTGCTGTGAGCGTTTTGAGCGACCTTCAAGGGCAAGTTCGGATCTAAGTGGGTGGTCGCGTCTGCATGGGCGCTGCCATACTGATTTTTAACCACAGTTACCGACGCTTCCTGACACAACACTTAAAGAAATACGACTTAAGGGGAGATGCGATTCGGAAAAAAAGTTGCGTTAATCCGTAGCCTAAGGCAGTGAATTTTTTTGCTGTTTATAGAGCATTTTATGCTGATTTCAAATATGCAATTAGTTTTATAGTAAGCTTTGCAGTTTTCGTTTTGAGCCACGACAATGTGTAAAATATAGTTCTTTTTGTAGACTCTTCTTTTGCCAGTGAATGTTCATCGTTCTGAGACAATATTGGCTCATATTGCGCCACATTATCTGTAGAATGCAAATAACTATCAAGAAAGCGCGTATAGGACATTCTAATGGACAACAAAAATTGTAATGTGAGAAGCCTTAGAATGCTCAGACCATACTAATTGCTTATTTTAGGTTCGTAATAATTATATTCAGCGATATCAAGTTTTAAAGTAGATACTTGCTCTCTACACATGTTAAGAAATATGTGGGCAAAATTTCATCCCAATCTTGCTATCAGAAGTACCAAAAACATGATGTAAAACTCATCATGTTGCCCAGAACTGTATCTTGAGAAAACCGCATTTTAAAGGTATAAGTGAAAGCTCATCTATGCGAAAAGTATCTGTGATTTAAGATGATTTATTTCATCATGAGAGCTTGGCAATCATGGTTATTTTGAGCATGTGACTTTAGTGAACCCCTCGTGTGAAATGCAATGGCAAGCAGCAAGGTGACAATTTCCAGGGGGACTCAAGACAATCAGGACTTCTTAGATTTTTAGTAGCCACCTTGTGCTTGATTGGGATGCCTTTCGTAAACGCCGGGGAGAGGACTTCGAGGAGTACGAGTCCTTCGAGGACCTTTTTAAAGAAACTGAAAGAGGATGTTAAGGCCGTTACTAAAATAGTCGAAACGGACCTCAAAGTCAATAGGATGGATGCGCACTTGGCGCACCTAGTAGAAGCCAAAAACTCCTTACTCGCCAGATGGCAAACGCAAAGGCTCAATCGGAGGTTGCGTAAGAAAGTAGCGAAGTTAAATCATGAAATCGAAGCGTATTGCCAAGAATTGAGAAAGCAGCAATGGAACGAGGTTTGCTCGGCTGTCGACGGACAGATGCGCGCGGGAGGCAAGTGGAACCTTCTGAAGCAACTGTTAGACGACTCACAATCAAAAAGCAATCAGTGCCTAGCTATGGATAGATTAATACACGACCTTCAGCAGGAGGGCCTAACAGACGTAGACATACTTCAGAGCCTAGCTGACAGGTATCTCCCCGTAGGCCCTTTTGGGCACGACGACTACCCCGAGTACAGAGGTGAACCTTCAGAGGGCGCTCGACGCCCCAGTCACTAAAGCAGAAGTGGTAAAAGTGCTACAGGAGCTAAACGGGCGCTCGGCGCCCGGGCCGGATGGCATCTCCAACAGACTACTGCGCAACCTCGATGAGAAATCAATCGAGAAGCTTACCGAGGTGATCAACGGTGCGTGGGAAACTGGTCGGGTCCAAGAGACCTGGAAAACAGCCTCTCTAATATTTATCCCGAAAGCAGGTAAATCACTCACGCCCGAGAACCTCAGACCAATCTCGCTCACGTCCTGCGTGGGCAAGGTTGCTGAGCACGTACTCCATGACAGAGTAACGCGATACATCGAGGAGCGGGAACTGTTACCGTATAACATGGTCGGCTTCAGGCCCTCTCTATCGACGCAGGACATCATGCTGCTTCTCAAAATGCAGATCATCGACGTGAGCACCAGGGATGTCAGAGGCATAGGTCGGCACTTTAAGAGAGTACTCACTCAAACTCACTCACCACAATTTTTTTCAGCCTTCGCACTCACTCACGTTCACACTCACGTCCACTCACACTCATGAGTACTCACTCACGTTCACACTCACCTCCACTCACACTCATGAGTACTCACTCACGTTCACACTCACGTCCACTCACACTCATGAGTACTCACTCATACTCAACTCACCACGTTCAAATGAGTGTGAGTGAGTATGAGTTGAGTGTACTCATGAGTGAGTGTGCCGAGCTCCATAGGTCGGCACTTTAAGGGAGTACTCACTCAAACTCACTCACCACAATTTTTTTCAGCCTTCGCACTCACTCACGTTCACACTCACGCCCCACTCACACTCATGAGTACACACTCACGTTCACACTCACGTCCACTCACACGCATGAGTACTCACTCATACTCAACTCACCACTTTCAAATGAGTGTGAGTTAGTGTGAGTTGAGTGCACTCATGAGTGAGTGTGCCGAGCTATGGTCAGAGGTATTCTGGCGTTTCAACTCGCCAAAGCCTTTGACAGCGTTGCACACAGATTCATTCTGGAATCCATCTCGGACCTCAACTTAGGAAAACGCTTCCACGCGTACGTAAGCTCTTTCTTAAGGGACCGTAAGGCCACTATTAAAATCGGCCAACTAAAATCCCAAGAATTCAAATTAGGGGCTAAAGGCACTCCGCAGGGCGCAGTGGTCTCACCGCTGCTTTTCAACATAGCGATGAGAGGTCTCTCGGTAAGACTAGCTAGAGTCGAGGGCACAAACCACGCGCTCTACGCGGATGACATCACCGTTTGGTGCGGTGGGGGGTCCGACGGAGCCGTGGAGAGTGCCCTTCAGGAAGCTCTGGATGTCACCGAAGAGTACTTACAGGGCACGGGACTTTTCTTGTCACCGTCAAAATCAGAACTCCTGCTCTATAGACCAAATCGCAGGGGCATGAGACACTCTACCCCTCTCGACGAGATTCCCATTAGGCTATATGCCAAATCTGGTCAGATAATCCCTAGGGTAGACTCCGTCAGGATTCTAGGTCTAATACTTCATGCAAAAGGAAGCAACATTCAAACTGTTGCCCGTCTCAAGGCAAAGACTGAGAGCATGCTCAGATTAATCACAAGAGTCTCGAACCGCAGAGGTGGCCTCAGTGAGAGCAATCTCCTGAGACTGTATCATGCATTCCTTATGAGTCACATAAATTACGTCGCATCGGCTCTCAACTGGTCCCGCTCGGAGGAGGCAAAAATTGATGTACTGATCAGGAAAAGCATCAAATGCATACTGGGGAATTCCCACCAGCACTAGCACAGAGAAGCTTCTCGAACTAGGGGTGCACAACACCCTCACGGAGGTAATAGAAGCACAAAGAACGGCTCAAACAGTCCGCCTCTCGTCTACGAAGGCAGGCAGACGCATATTGAAGTCTGCTGGTCTGGCCCCCCTTGGCCATCGACGAGAATGCCACCATGCTCTCTCACACCGTTAGGGGGACCTTTCAGGTTAGCCCTTTCCCAAGGAATGTCCACCCCCAATATAATGTGGCTAGACGCAAGGCCCTAGCCCGCTCTCTCATTAATTTTACACATCAAAGCTTTCAATTAGCTTCCTACGTCGATGCTGCCCAGTACGGTCGCACAGATTCATTTGTAGCTGTTGTGGCAGATCCTGACGGGAGCATCGTTAATGCAGCTTCGGTAAGACACCTCACAGTCTCTGCGGCAGAACAGGTTGCCATCGCGCTCGCTATGACCGACCCCTCGCGGCCTTACATATATACCGGCTCAAGATCAGCCATACGAGCCTTTCGATCTGGTTTAATCTCGAAAGAGGCGGCTGCCATAATAAGGCAAAGGCACCTGATGCTTCGCATACTATCGCATGGTTCCCGGCGCACATGGGACACAATGTTCATCCTAGCAAACCCAACCCGAATGAGCTAGTTCATGACCAAGAGCGAGGTCTCACGTTCCGCGATGGTCCCGATGCACTAGACAGCCCGGGTTGTGAGCACAACTCTGACCCATTACTCTCTTTTCATGAAATAGTTAAACACTATCAGCTTGGCCGCAGGAAATTCCAGATCCCACACCCTAAGCTCACTAGACCCCAATCTTCTACGTTCAGAATGTTACAGACAGGATCTTTCCCGTCGAGAGGTAAATTTAGCCACTTTGCTCCGGACGTCGACCCACGCTGCCCTGAGTGCAATGCAGAGTATTGCTCGTTAGAACACATGCTCTGGCAATGTTCTGCGTTACGAAATGCGCCTTTTAATCAACAAGAGTACTGGGAGGAAGCCCTCAGAAGTGGCGATCCCCAGGAACAACTAAGGGCTGTCCAAAGGGCCGGCGAACGGGCCGAGGACCATGGTCTTCCGGTCCCAACGTGGGCGCGGCCCGCAACTACGAGCTTGTAGTTCCTTTGGACCTTATTAAAGTTTGTTGACTGACTGACTGAGCAGCATCCTTCTTCCTCTACCTCTCCGCTACAGTGGTGACACCGGACCATGGAACAAGATTCCAGAAGTTTCCACCGGACACTCGCACCGACCCAACCAACCTCTGACCCGACTATCACCATGGCACGACGACCAGATGACACCACGGCGCACTGCATAATGCTACCGCCGCCATTTCCCGAATTCTGTCCACGAAGCCCAGCCATCTGGCTCATCAAGATTGAGGCTGGTTTCTACCTCCGTAACATCGTCTCGGAACAGGACAGGTACTACATCACGGTAGCCATGCTTCCTCCTGCTCTGCGATGCGTTGTGCCTCCTCCTGGGCCACAGGCATATGACGGACTTCGAGGTTTCGTGCTAGCCCTACCGAAGCCGGCAGTGCCACTTCACTCGCTCCCTGCCGTGCTAAACGCTAGTTTCGAACCTCGGGCCGTCACAGACAGGCCGCCGGCATCAACCATTTCACAAGTAGCCACACACTCATCGCAAGACAACGCTTTCGATGTGGCGCCCAAGACGACGCTGTGCACGTCACGTGCCATGAACGAGTGTCGCCTCACGTCTACACTTTCTTCTGCCACACCTGTCATCGCCGACTCCAGCGTTCTTTGACCAATGCCTACTCAGAATCAAGCAGCACCGATACCATCTGATGCGCCAGTCCCAGCCGCTGTACAAGCACGCGCAGCAGCTACGGATGCCTCTCCGACAGGTGCGCGATCGGCACTTCCGTCGGACGCCTCGAATGCCTGTCAGCTCCTACAAGAACCATTGGCTGAAGAGACAACTATTTCCAATGCCACTGCAAGCCTACCACACCACACGTACGGTCAGCCAGCTTTCACTTCATTGTCACCTCATCAACCCGCGTTCGCACAAAAACTTGACGCAGCTACGCAGCTCTGTGGAATCAATGAACCCGAAGCACAGCCCTACACCGACCACACGAAGCCCCTGCATACTTGTCAAGAACGACGTGCTATTTCGAGTCAATGTGGGTCAAGTGCAGCAGTGTTTCTTCTACGCCGTCAGCTTTCTTGCCCGTGCTTCGAACGACGCGACAGATTTCGACACGAACCGCGTCCTACTGCCGAGTGCTCTTACCGATACACACCCGAATGGCGCGTTCAGATGCTCACCCCGACAATCCTCCGACGCAACACCCTGACCAGCTTTGCAGGTAACCATCTAGCCTGCTACAGGGGAAGAACCACCCCTGCCTGTTATCGGGGGAATGCTCCTGTGCTCTGCCCGTCCTCTGCGTCACTCTCAGCCCCGACCTCCTGAGGAAAATTCAGCACCCTTTCCCCGCTCCGCCTTCTCGACCAGGACTGTCAAATGGACACATTTTGATTGCGACTCCGTCTGTACGGCGGGGGGCCCTGTCGCGTGCTGCCGTGCCGACGCAGCGACGATAACGAAGCTGAGGTAGTCGCGAGGAGGCGAGCGCGCGAGCCGTGGAATAAGGAGTTGGTTTTGATAACTCGATGTAGCAGCATCCTTCTTCCTCTACCTCTCCGCTACATGCTCTTTAAAAGCGATTTTGACCTACTTCGAGTTTAATTACAATCCTCAGTTTTTTTTGCCGTGAAAGTAGAGCAACTCAACTTGTGAAAGCAAATAAAAACAAAAATATGTAACTCCCCTTAAATGCGATGAAGAATAAACAAATTACTTATTGATGTGCAGGAGCAGATGCTAAAGAAGGGCAAATGTCTCAACCTGGCCAACTGCAAGGCAATTATATCTGGATCTATGTTTTCCTGCGCAAGCGTGTGGCTTGTTTACACCCCGTAGCTTTGGCAGTGCTGAACGGTAGTGGTGGAACAGAGTATAGTCTACGACGAGCCCTACATGTTAACGGCGAACATGGCTGTCATCGGCGGCCTCGTAAACGATGCAGTGGGAACCCTAAAACTGTGAACGAAGAGTGGCACAGCAATCCCATCAAGACGAAGAAGACGCGTTTCCCAGATGATTGTGGTTCCAGTTCGACGTTCCCACAACGGGGAAGCTTGCTCGACTTCGCTCCAAACACGCAGTGAACGAGGCGAAACGTTTAGGCTATGACGTTGACACGACGTGGATACCCATAGAACCACGTTACGTTGATGATCCACCGCAAGAGCGGTGTCGCGTGCAAACGAACACAATTCCTCTTTGTCCAGGCGAGCGTCATAACCGTACACAAGTCCCACGGAGGAACCTACTTTTCCATCGTATACGCATACTCGAAGACGCACCCACAGAAACTCGTCGACGTTGCCATGAGCAGGTGCACCAACATTCAGAACCTCTACCTGACTAACGCTTCCGGTGAACATCGCTTCCACCACAAGAACCGCAACGTGTACAAGAACATGATCGACCAATTCAAACGACTCGACACCATCATCTCGACACCGTCCCTCAGCGTTACCTTCGCACTTTCCGAGAAGACGTCGACCCCGAATCGGACATCACTATAGCACTGCTAAATAGCCAGTCCCTCAATGCACACGCCAGAGACATCGACCGTGATCGCGTCCTAACCAAAGCAGACGTGCCCTGTCTCACAGAAACGTGGAACGCCGCAAGACCAACGATCAACGGCTACGAAGCGATCGTGTGTACTGAAGAGGCAGAACGTCCTGCCGGTGGTGTCGCCATATACGATCCACGCAAAAGCCTTAGATCTACAACCTACCGGCCAAGGACACAACGGAGAGCACTCGGCCGTTAGACTCTGCTTTGACAACGACCACAACATCGTAATCATGACAATGTATCTCGCACCCAACATCTCCAGAGGGACTGTCGAATGGCACAGTACACAAAGACATACAGACACGCACCCTTTGTACTTGCGGGTGATTTCAACGTGGATGTAACGACGAACAATTGGCTGGTCCACCACATGCTAGACGTGTACTCGTTGCGATGAATTTCCTACGACCACAAACAACCGGGTAGACCTGATCTTCGCAAACTTCACAATGAAAACTCTGGAAAAGCAACCCTTGACGCTATACTTCACCGACCTCAAGGCTGTCGTCTTCAAAACGCGCCGTGCACCGACGCTAGGAATCGCATACGTTCTCTAAATAAACGCGTAACCACCACATTCTCCCGCTTCTCTTATACATTCTCATTCATCCTCTCAATAAAGTTACACAATCTCCCGCTCAAGCTAACTATATCTCCGCTGCTTCGCATCCACACATGATTCCCTTTTTTTGCTTCGTCGGACGGACGGTCACGGATTGACAGATGGTCGGACACGGACGGACGTACGGACGGACACCGACGGACGTACGGACGCACACAGACGGATGGACGGACGGATGGACACGGACGGACGGACGGAAAGACACGGATGGACAGATGGACGGACGGACGGACATGCACGGACAGTTGGACGGACACACACGGACGGTCGGACGGACAGACACGACGGACGGACGGATACGAACCCATGGTTGGACAGACACGAATAGACGTACACAGATGGACGGTCAGACACGAACGGACATACGGACGGACATGGACAGACGGAAGAACACGGATGGACATACGGATGGACACGGTCGGACGAACGGACACAGACGGACACGGGTGGACGAACGGACGGACACGGACGGACGGTTGGACAGACGGACACACGGACGGACACACGGATGGACGGACGGATACGGACGGACGGACTGTGGGCAACGTTTTCTTCTTCTTGGCATACATCGAAGTTCACAAAACGTTATCCAGCTGTTCTTCTGGGCTCGTACATACCTTGCCGTTTTGGATCACCTCTTCAAGGAATAGATCGGTGCTCATTATCTCAATTTCACATGTCACAGATGTAACATATTGTAGCGAAAGAAAGACTTGATACTCTAGCGCTAAACTCGAAAGGCACGATGAGGCAAAAATAAGAAGAAAGCTCAAGCTCTTCTCTTTATATTCGAGTTCTGCCCTGCAACATTATGTCATTCAGTAACTGCCAACTCGCTCTAGAAAAAATAATTGTGGAACAACATAAACACGGCAGAAAATCAACTAGGACACAAATGAAGCAGATTAAATGAAACCTTGTCGGTTGTTTTGATCATGATTGTTGACGCAGTGCTGGTTTAATGAATGTGGCTCACTTTGATTGAAACAGATGTAGCATTCGGCTCATCTTTTATTAGAAACTGCCTTTTTGAGTTCACGTTACAAAAAGGAACTGTCCCACTTTGAGTTCAACATTTTAGAAGTTAAAGACACTTAGGCGTGCTTTAAGCTCCCGTGAAGTTTGGCCAAGTTACGGTTTCTTCATTTGGCTCTTTTTGAAACGAAATATGTTTATTTCGCAGTGCGTTTTGTTCGTTTTCCCATCAAGCTCACAGCGATTACTTGATGATAAACTTGGTCACTTTAAAAATCAAACAAGCTCGTGGGCACTTATGCATTCTGGCCGACGTCCATATAATTTCGATAGCAATTATATGGACACTCTCGGCTGGTTTGGCCGTCGGCATCGGCGTTCGCGTCGTCGTTGCCGTCATATCCCGTATATCTATATGTATCTATATATTTATAAAAGCCACAAAGAAAAACAATTAAGAAAAATGCTTCCGACCCGCGGCATCGAACGAGGGACCTCTCGCTCTGCAGCGCGCGGCGCTAACCGCTGAGCGACGAAAGCGCACGTCCTTGAACGTTCAAACGGCGAGCTATTTATATACGGCGAGTTTTCAGCGTGTTTTCAGCATTACCAGCGATATGGCGCAAAGGCCGCGCTTGGCGGAACTTCGCTCGGTGCCCGCCCCGCTCGTCGCGACGCCCGCGCGCATGGACTCATCTACATCGCGCTGCCCATGGCCTCCGAGATGGCGGGCGCGCGGCGGGTTTCTCTCCGGCCGTCCCAATCGGCGCGCTCCCCAGCAAAAAAAACGTACATCGAGTCGCGCGCCCGACTACCGCGAGATGGCGCACTCACTTGGGATTCCGGCGGCAGCGGAGACCGCGGCAGAAAGCAGAGCGCGCGGGATTACAGCGTGCGCATGTTTTTTTTTTTCTTTGTGGTGCCGTAATCTTCGTGCAGTATTTACTGCGTACATTCGTTGTGCTTCGTTCTGTGCATAGTTCCTATTTTTAGTTTACATTTTAGTTGTACTTATGGCATTGTATTCATGCAGCACTGAGCTGTCTGATGCGAATAATGCTTTTCTTACGTCTTTGCATTTTTTCTTTTATTTAATTTCCTCGCATGCACTGCAGTGCAATGATCGTTGCGCAGTGTTTACCAGCAGCTTTGCGTGCGTGTTTTTTTCATGATATTAGTTTTCGCTTCAGTTTTACGATGTATATTGACTGCATGAAGGCCACTATCTGCCACTTCACTCTGTGCGGATAATGCTTCCTTTATGCCGATGTCACTTTTTTACTTCTTTACGCTGCTGTGACGGCATTCACCTGTTATACAATGCCTGTAAAGCATTCCGTATGGACGGAAGTGCCAGCAAGTTCTTAATAAAGGAAATATAAACAAAGTGTTCCTAATGGAAAATTTGAGTGCTGCTGTACGTGTGTTTGCATTTCGCTATATGTTGTTGCACCGAAGGACAAAATGCAGAAAGGAAGCAAGTACGGATACCTGCTTTTTGCGATACCGCTTCCAAACGGACTGCTTCCGTCGCAGGCCTTAAATCTAGCTTACAACATTATCAACATATCTATTGTGGGCTCGGGGCCAGTGGTCGGCCGAAGCCCTCAGAGAACACGTAGGCGACAAGAAAAACGCGTTTAATTTACAAAGGCCCGGCAACGACTGATCGGTCTTTAGCGGCAGGGCGAGCGCGAGCCCCGGGCGTCATCACGCCCAGCCTCATCTTCGTTCTTTTTTTTTCTTCTCCTTCGCTAGCGCCCCCCCCATACTATACAGCCCGTAAATTTCTAGGTATAGTAAGTTTCTAGCACATGCGGATCGCTTGCACGGGCATCGCTTTTCTAAGTGCTCTAATAAAGGCGGCGCAAATCTACGACAAAAAAAAAAAAAAAAAAAAAAAACATTTGAGGATCGATAGGCCCCGGCATTGACTTGGCCTCTCGTACACCTTGACCAGACATTTCCAAATCAGCGCGAGGTTAATAAAAGCGCAAAACCATTTTTTTCCTCGCCACATTCAAGCTGCGCCAACAGCGCGGCAGCTTTTTCCGATCCTAGAGTTCCTGTATATGCTCCCTATACAGGAACTCTATCCGATCCCAAGTAAGTGCGCCGCGGTGCGGAGAAAAGAGCGGGCCACGCCCACCTCGGGAAATACGCTCTCTCCGTGCGATTGGGACGGCCGGAGAAAAACCCACCGCGCGCCCGCCATCTCGGTGGCCGTGCGCTGCCTCGCGCACTTTGCTCCGTGGGGGGTAGACGCACTTGCGCGCGCTCATCTCTCGGGGGTAGGGGGGGGGAAATTGGGCTTTCGCCAGAACAATTGCGTTGAAGTCACCGAGCGCACGAAGGTCCCTTCGCTCGCGGCAGTCCCCCCCGTTTGCGAAAAGAACACGCTTTAGAAACACAACGAAGTAACAACTGTGACACTTGTTAGTTCGCGCTCGTCGCTACCTGTGAATACGTTTCGTGCGTCGTTTTTGTTTGAGCAGCGCGTTAAGTGTCGAGCAGTGAACATTGTTAGTTCTCTATCGTCCTGTGCGTGTTCTTTTCGTGCGTCATGTGTGCGTGAGCAGCGCGCTGCACGTTTCGACCTGCTTGCCATTCGCCGCTTGACATTCCAAGTTGTTGCTATCGCACGCATTGCTTCGCCTTGTGAAGAAACTGTGACTTTTTCTTTTTACAGCGAAAGCCATTATGAGATCACAACAAGGGTCCTTTCTGCGCCGTAGTTGTCCGCCGCCGCCGCCGTCGGTGTCCGTAACCAATATCGCACGAAATACGAAAAAAAATTGGCCGCGTATCTGCGTGCTTCGCTGCAAATGTCGTCGAAAGACGATAGTCTTGTGCCGACTGCACTGCATGAGCGGCATGAGTACCACAATTTAATAGCTGGGCTAGCCGCTGGGCTCGTTTTTCGGACGTTTTCCGGGCACGCTTAGACGGACGCCGGCGTTTATCCGCTGAAATTTGGTCGTCGGTCTTTTTCTCTGCGTTCTCTGATCATGTCTTGTAGAGTGGGTCGTATTTCATCAAGCGGCCATATATGTTTTGCCTTGCCTGAGACAGCGCTCTTCTACGATGAATCAGCCGCATCTGGCTGGCATTGATAAAACAGAAGAGGACGCCATCTACAGCGCTACCGGGGAACATCGGCTTGTGTTGAACTATGCTGCTGCCAGGCGGCAGCACCACAGCGTCGTTAAATCACTGGGCGGAGACTTGCTTTGTACACAGCGGCACATTCTCAGCGGCGCATTCTCAGCGCCGCGTAATAAACACTAGGATCTTTATAATTACATATCTATAGATTTTGTTTTAAAGGAACACTGTGAATAGTACTAAGGTATTGATGTTGTGCCTCAGGTATGCGTAATATTTGATTTTTAATTGCCCACGCTCACCCGTATGAACACATGCTTCTCGGTCAAGATTGGAGGTCGTAAGGCAGGGGGTTAAACAGACAGACAGACCAAAATTTCTCCGTTTAGGTATCCCAAGAAAGCCTATCGTCTTTAAAACTAAATAACTAATAAATACCTTTGAGGGAACGGGAATCAAACCCGGGTCCTCTGTGTGGCAGCCCAGCACTCTACCACTGAGCTATGCCGCTGCTTGAAACTGCTGTGCAAACTGACCCTATGCAGGCCTAATGTCGGGTAAGGAATCGCGTTAACGTGTGTTGTAAAGCGTTTTAGAACAGTAAAGTAAGAACCAGGCGTTACACAGTGCGAATCGCGTAACCAGTGGGTCGTTCAATGCTCCAACCCATAACAAATGCCTCAGGAATTATCCTTCATCGTCGTCAGCCACAGTATCAATAAAGTGCACATAATGCGTTACAAGAGTGTAGCGGGTACCACGCTTTTCTGAAGAATGACGAATAATGGCATAGTAGACGCTTCCCCACTACACAAAAATTATGTATTTGTGGCGTAGTGGGTACAATGCAAGTGCGCTTGTAGTAATTGTCCCAAGAGTGTTTAAAAAAGGCTCTGGAAAGGCCGCTCTCCCAGCTTTCGCTGTGACTGTGCTGCGCGTTTCGCGCAGGCCTGGTGTTTTTTGTTTTGTTTTTTTATTTTAGTGACATAAACTTCAATATAGGGATTTTGAACGTTTTAGTATGAGTTATGTGGCCTCCCCTTTGCGTTGCTCGGCTGCTGACCTGAAGGTCACTGGATCGAGCCCCAGCCGTTGTGGCGGTATTCCTGAGGCCCGTGTACTTAGATTTAGGTGCGTGTTAAAGAACCCCAGGTGGTCGGAATTTCCGGAGTCCTCCACTACGGCGTCCCTCGTAATCGTCATAGTTTTGGGACGTTAGAGCCCAACAGCTATTAATAGTATGGTTTTGTATGGCCCAGCTATTGTTGGGCATGTGGGTGGTTTTCATGTTGCTTTGTACCAAATCGTCGTGTTTTTGTCCTAAGCATATTTACTGCTGTACAATTTCGTCAACATTCCTTTTACACTTTTCTTGCGTCCTGCACTTTGTTGTGTTCTATGTGCTGTTCACATCTGCCGAAAATTGGACATCCACTCTGCTAGTATTTCCTTAAAAAATGAATAATATATGCACATGTTGAAGCGCAGGCTATTGTTTCATGTGCTGTGTCATTCTTACAGCCGTAATGTTGTAAACAAACTTAGCGCACGTGTAGCAGAAACGTCAATGCGTGGACAATGACGTTCATGCAGGACGGATGCCGTTGAATACAAGGCACCTTTGTCGTGTGGTATTTGCTGACGTACATCTTTCGAAGAACAGCGAAGCTGTAGCCAATGAGCTCCTACTGATGTAGTATTGTCCACCTGTTTGTAGAAATATATACGGCTCGCTTTACACACAGATACATTTGATTCGTCAGCCTTTGCCTTACAACATACACTTGAAATGGATATCCTTGTGCTTGCAGGTATATTACAGATGCTCGCCGGCACCTACGCTACGAATCCTCTAAGCCGAGGAACGACCGGAGAACTTCTTACGGTAAGATGACTGCAGATTTTATGGGCAAGACTTTTTCTGCTTTGTGTTTTATCTTGCTGCTATTCACACATGCTAAGTGGCACAGATCAATTTGCAAAGTAGAGCTCTCAGGCGCCCGTTCTTGCGTTGAGCGTCGGCACCGTCGCCGTCGGCGGCGTAACCGACTGACATGAAAAAGGAACCGTTAGACATGACGAAATAAAGGGAGAAAAAAATACCCAGGATTGAATGGGATTTGAACCCGGACGGTTTGCGTGGCAGTCGAGCATTCTACCGCTTAGCTACTCAGTGTTTTAAATGCGAAGCATTTATTTGCGTACTGTAAGCACTTTTGCATTTCTATCTACGTATCTCTCTATCTATCTATCTATCTATCTAGCCGCCTACGTCTGGGCGCTCTCGTGATGGCCTCCTTAACTTGGGGTAGACCAAAATTTTTATAGGAGGGTAAGACGTATTTACCAATACGTCTGGCTGGTCATGACATGACTAACGTGGAAATCCCGTCGCGTACGTCGTCAAACTCATTTCTCCAGATATGTGTGGCTCATACCCGTATACCACGGGCCGCGGAATGCGGGTGTGCGCCACAGGACTTTGACAATTTATATCTTCCCAGGAACGGCGAGAACAGGCATTCGTAATTTAAATGCGAGAGCGGTAAGAGAAACTGACATCGGTGGCGTTGACAATGGTAATTTAAAGGCGACAGCTTGAAGAAAAACGGACATCGGCGACGTTGACGCGAGGAATACAAAGAATAGAAATGAAAGACCCAGCAAGAATTGAACCCAAGCATTCTGGGTGGCAAGCAAGCATTCTACCATGGAGCCACGTCAGGTCTCGAAACTGCCCTGGAAGAACACCCTATGCAGTCGTAATGTTGGTGAAACGTATATTGTGGTTGCAGTTCTGGCTATCTAATTTTATAAAGATTACATACGTACTCCTAAGACGAAGGAGTCATGTCTGGTTAAGGTCAGTTGTATACTTAAGCGCCATCTATTTTAGTTGGTCTACGTATCGCTATCCAAGGCTACCATCCTTGCAAGCGCAAGCTCTACATATCAGCTTACAGCGTCTAGTGTGTGCAATATCCATGTTTCAGTTGGCATCGTTACAAAACTGTAAACATTTGGTTATATGAAACATATACGACTGTTCAACATGCCAGGGCGTGCAACATTTGTATATATCTTTGGCGTCATTTCATAACGTTTCGCTCAATAAAAAAATTACAACCCAGTCACCTTACCTCTGAATGCTTCGCATAACATCGATTCCCATGGTACTTGGGATCTGCCTAATTTTCTTTCTTTTCTTTATCGAGCCAAGCTGGTGCTCTAAGCTCATTTGCAAAAAGGCTTTATAGATGCATCATCTCGGGCAAGGAATCGTATTAAGGTATGTAATGTAGCGTGACAGAAGATTATAATAGCCAGTCGTCATACAGTGATGATTGCAAACCAGTGCGTGGTTTAATGCTTCCCACCCAGTGTAAAGTGCTGAGCCATAATTCTTCAGTGGCATCAGTCACATGCAGCATCAACAGAGTGTACAGAACACCGTACAGATGTGTAACGGGTACCTCGCTAATCCGCAGAAAGACGAATAATGGCGTAGTACGAGCTCTCCTACTTCACAAAAATTTCACCGCCCAAGCACTCCGTACACATGGTTAACCAGCGAAGCTGCAATGTGCGGCCCCGGTGTTTAGCACTGGGTTAAACCCGACGCTGCACTGAAGCCTTCCACAATTATCGTTTCCAGGTTGTGGTCGAACCACAGGCGGTCAGAGATGTCGCAGCCGAAGCCACAGTGCCGCTGGAAAAACTCTCGCTGAAAGCGGGCGTTCGCCCCGGCGAACGCGCTCCCTGCAATCATCACGTCGACGCTGTTCTGCCCGCAAAACGCCGCTTCTTCGGCGCGCCGTTGCTGCAAGCGTTTGACATCGCGAGCTAACTCGGCGGCGTGGTTTGTAGGATCCGCCCGCCACCGGCGCTTGCATTCCCGTTGGCAATTTAGCGCGGATTGGAAGGCTGCCGGTACGCAGTTGCTGCCGGCACTCGACCTCGCGGGCCTGTCCTTGTGCCCGGACTGCTGCATCGGCCCGGCGAATGCGAGCTTTCTCACGTTTCCACTGTCGGCGGTCTTCTAAAGTTGTCTGCTTTTCGGGAGTTCGTAGGATCCGTGGCTTACCCATGTGGAAGCTCTCAGTCGAAACTGATGCGCACGTGCTCGGCGTCACGGCTGCGACGGGATGGACGAAGTCACTCACGGCCCAGCCAATGGCGCGCGAGCTTGTTTACGACGCTCAGAACGACGTAACTGATAGCACAGCCAATGGAGACCACTCGCGACACAGATGCCGAGAGGTTTTTCGTTTCCCCTAGCCATATACAGCTTTTCGCTCTAAAATTACGATTAATGGCGTAATCAATGCCTTGCGTAAAGCCAAAACTTCAAACACAATTGGCCTTCCCCAACACGAAGCTGCGCTCAGAATTCGCATTATGCAGTATCGTAATCGTCGGCGAATCTTTTTTTCGATTCTGGTACCCTCTATATTGTAAACGAAGGTAAATCTGAATATAATGCTACTTTGTGGGAGAGTGTACGTCTAAGTATCTTCTAAAAAGTGCCCATTTGTCCGGGAGGCCCTGGAGAATAGGACCAAGAGGTGTTTTCTCTCCAATTGTCTACCTATATAGGTACCTCTGCTGATATAATCTGCCACATTTTGTAGTCAGCGCAAATTCGAACTCTGAGCACTTCATAGGTGAGAGAGAGAGAACTATTGTCACGTGGGTGTGACGTTGACGAAGGCAGCAGGCGACGTGTTTAAGATGAAACTGTTTATTAGGCCGAACTTGTGGCCGGTAAACGGAAAGTAAGATTACAGCAATACACGCTGGCACTGATAGCGGCGAACAGAGCGTCGGCCGTCGATCAAACTGATCATCGTTGGAGCGCGCCGGCTTTTATACATCACGCGTCGAACATTCTAGGCTTATCACTGGTCGTCGCACAAGCTCTGGAATAATCTTGAGTGTTCGCGTGCTGTGCGCAATGTTAAGAAAACGATCTACTACAAACGTGAAGCTTCTCGAACACTGAGGCGCGATCTGCGCCAAGCGTTGCTCACAGTCTTTGCGGGGTTAAACAAAGCACTTCAAACTAACACGCGTGGCACTATAGAAAAAAAACGGGGTTGGCCAGAAGTCCTGACAACAGATAGACACATGGTTAGGAAACTTTATGAACATTACCAATACTTCAATATTGCATAACTAATCGACATTACAGACGCATGACGTTAAGCAGGCAATTTTTTCTTGATCCTGATGCCATGACAACTTTTTTCTACTGGGGAAAAGCTTGCAAGAAAAATATTTTGCGTGTGTACCCTCCACAGGTGACAGACCAAAGCGGTTCCGAAAAATTGCCGGAGCGGCGTCACATGCAAGCCCTGCGGGAATGAGCGGAGCCACTGGTTGCCATATTGCTAAGGGGAAAAATCATTATAATTGTTAGCGCTTCACGTCCCGAAATTACGAATTGATGATTGAGGGATGCTGTGTTTGGGGGGGGGGGCTCCGCATTATTCGCCCACCTGTGGTACTTTAACGTGCACCTAAATTTCCGCGCATGGGCTTCTACTCCCGCCGCGGTCGCATTTCGATCCCGCAAACTTCATTCAGGTCAGTTGTCGGACACCACAAAGAATAGACCGCCGCGGTAGGTGCGCGAGGAAAAATATGGCGGAGCTATACATAGGCAGTAACAAAATAATTGTGGTGCTCGAGTAGGCTTGAAATCTCAAATAGCGCATAGAACCACTTGAATGAGACCAATTGTAGGTTGTATTAAACCATAAGCGAGGAAAAGAAGACGAAGAAGATGCATGATAGCAGACCACGCGATGAGTTGGTTTCAGAAACTGTTTTGACAATAGATGTTGGAACACAGAGAGAGACCTAGACATAGCACCACCGTCTTTATTAAGCGATAGGTTGGTTTGTAGCACGGTCTCCCATTTTAACGCGATCGCCTTAAAGAGCTTCTTTCGCAGAAGATACGTTGTCGGCGTGCTTACCGGTGTCGGCGGCGGCATCGTTGATTGTGAGGGAATAATTGGCGTTGTTCGTGAGGGGAAATTCGAGATAGATTCAAATAAGTAGTACAAATCTGCGGTCCGAGTGAGAATGGAACCCATGACTTTTTCATGGCGAGCAGGTGTTTCGCCAATTTGCAAAAGAATGAACTATGGCGTAGTGGGCACCTCGCTACTGTACTAACAGTAGCCATTCTAGGGTACTTTGAAGTGGCCAATGTCAAGCGCACAAATGTTTCTTTCCTTGAGGCACGATAAGGCGATGCGCACGGGTCCAGATTACGATATCGTGTTATACTCTCCAAGGCGAACGCGAACCATCGTTCAAGTTCTTTAGGAAGACACAGTCTTACCGCGTCGACGACCGCAATACCAGCTCGCGCTGGTCCTCGTGCGTCCTAAAGGTCCAAAGCTGAGGTGTTTGGAACAAATAAGCTGTGCTCAGTAGTCATTTTCTACAGCTACTATCCCATTCGTAAAAGGTGCCCTGTGCTCCACAAATGACGGAGCGTTAGCTTGTAGATGATTGGGAAAACCTGGCGTGTTATAGTGGTCTTAGAGTGTAGTCTTTACCTTTGGTTATTATTCTGTGCAGGAAGAGAACTCCTAGAGCCGTGCAAATATTCCGCTCAACTTAAATGGCGCAATCTTTTTCGCATCAAAAACTGTGCCCCCTTGTTGACAAACAATTTCATGCGTCCATGTTTTCTTTCAGGCTTTAACAAAAACAGCCCATTGAGGTGCAGATCGCAAGTTATAATTGCTGGACCTAATTTTTCGTGAAAAAAGATGACAACATGAGATATATTTATGAAGAACGTCCTTAGAAAAGTTAGCAAATGCGGGGGGGGGGGGGGTGTCAAGGCACTCCCCTACGTAATACGCGCCTCTGATCAATAACTATTGCAATGGTTTATGAAGGACACTGCTTTGGAATACGTGGGAGCAGACGTGAATATAAACGTGAATCCAGGCAAGGCTGATAGTAATGTTGAAGATTAGTATATATAGGTAGGCAAAAAAAGTGAAACTCACTCAGACTCACTCAAGAAATATATCTTCCGCTTTGTACTCACTTGGACTCACACTCACGAAAATTTTTCCGCAACCGCACTCACTCGGACTCAAACTCACTAAAATATTACTCATCCGGACTCACTCAAACTCAGACTCACAGCTCAATCTGAGTCTGAGTGAGTCCGAGTGAGTCGACTCATGAGTGAGTTCGCCGACCTATGCATGCAAACTGACACTGTTGTCGAAAGTAATTCACAAGATTCAGCCATGACATTATACCTCTCAATGTTATGACAGATTAACGTGCAATAACTTTAAATGAATGAAAAGAGCTAGTAACTTTGGACCCAATCTAGATTTCAATCATTTATTGGAGCGTAACGTTCCCAGACTGATCGTACGCTGCGCAAAGGCTCTCGCACACCAATAGCAGAGAGAAGCGTGTGTTGAAGTCTTCACTGTGTTAGCTGATTCATCCACACTCATGCGAAATTCAGGGGCAGCCCGCCGGCCAAATTTTCAGCGCGTCTGTCTCTTCGCTCACGCATAGGATGAGCAAACTATGAACTTAAATCACATTCCTGCCTCCTCACTAGTATTCCATACTCAGTAAAACAGAGCCCTTTCTTTTTCGCCCGGTTACAAACATTCCCACTTCAATGTGTACAATCTAGCCCCATTCGTATTTTACAACAACTCGGCTTCAGTGGAAGCCATCGACGCAAGCACGCGTGTAATGAAAATAATGCCAGAGACGCATTGACGAGCATTTACTTCGAATCAACATTAAGACATGCACGTTCGGTGGCCGTGGCTTCTGCGATAAGCTCTTCCAACGCACCGTTGCCGGAGCTAATCGCGGAAGCCATGGCCACTAGCCTCAATAGTATGCCGTAAGGTCGTGTGTGGGGCCAAAAATACATTTTTTCGTCAGTCCGCCATGTGCTTCAGATCCCGCAAACTCCTGCGATTGATAGAACATCAATCGCAGTTTTGATGGATTCTACTTGACCGATTATGCAGATGCAGCTTCGAATGCGTGAAAAAGACTAGCAACACGCAAGTGCGCAGTAAAACATAGGTTTAGATTTCCTTCTTGCATTACTTTTTTTATAATTCATATCTACAACAATAAATTTACGTCTCATAAATGGCTTCCTGACTTGAGGGCACTAGAATGATCTAGTGATGGTAACATAAACATATGCAAGCTTTTGTATTCGAAGTCTTTATAATGATACAAAAAATGCTTGAAGATCAAGGCGCCTAATAGATCCTGGTGGAACTAATCTTTTTAGGTGAACTGCTAGAGAAGAAAATTATAAGGGCTTTCGTGTCAAGAAACCTGTTATGCAGCATCACGGTACCAAGTGAAGTATGGGCGAAACGTAACGTTTCCGTTGGACTAGAATGCTCCTTAACCAAGTGTGATTACCCGAATGCATTCCAAAGACTGTACTTCATTTTCAGAATTGCATACACTTTCGTGCTTAGGGCTGCTCTACGTAAATGACTCTTAATGATTGCCCTCGCAATGGTAAGCGGGCACATTTCATAGAAGAGGTGCCGTGAGCGATGTAAAGTACAAGGAAAAAAACAACAACTATGCGAATAGATCATAGTACTTAACTTACTTTATGTTTAACAGTGTCATGATGAATCCCAAAAAGACTTAAAATTGTGGAGAATCAATTGCGAATGTATTTCTATTGCTCTCGCTTTATATATATATATATATATATATATATATATATATATATATGGAAGTTGACATGTCAGCCCCCCTCGAACGAAATTCCTGGATACGCCATTGGTGCGGCTAGAGAAATGAGTCGAGGAGTGCAGCACAGTGTTGCACAGGTCGCGCAGAAAGAACGCGGATTCGATGTCTGACGCATGTTATTATAATCATCGTGGGCAATACAATGGAGATGTATTGCTGTGCAGGGTTTTCTGAGAAGTTTGACAGTCAGATTTCCTCTCCAATGAACACTTTTCTTGAACGCCTTCCTCAAATCTGAAGCACACGCCATTAGAGAACAGCAGTTCGGCTTTGCGGAGGGCGCACCTCGTGCAGCTGCCGTCTGGATTAGTTTTGTCGCGCACAGAGCTACAAAACGCTGCATGACTAAAGAAAAAGCTGTAGTTTTTTCGGTCCGAAAGCTCCGCCAACGACAGCGGCTCAGCCTCTCCGCGGCCTCTCCTTATGGAGACGCCAGAACACGATTCCGTGACGGCACCCAAAAGAGATATGGCGGACGCGCCCTGTGCTGCCAGAGCACCAAGTATTATGGATATCCCCTATTCGCATACTGGCTGCTACGAGAAAAATTGGAACATTTATCGTACAGCTTATTGTTGGAGCCGATGTGGTCGCCTAGTAGAGGGCGTCGTGCGTAGACCGTCGATCAGATGCCGTAACTCGGTTGAAGGTCTGGCCGCGTAGAGACTCGGAGTTCCGCTCCATGGCCTGTGAACCCGGGATTATGCGCCCACGGAAATCACCCGCGGTTGACGTACCAGGCCTCTGCGTGGATCGACCCCTAATGTGCTCGACTGCGCACAGTGACAGGCTTGGCGCCCTCGTGCCCAGTCCCAGGCCCGGTCTTCTTCAAAAGGAGCAGGCGGAAGCCTACCGCCCTGCAATTCCGACTCTCCCGCACTGCCCATGTCACTGGTCACGCTCTCTCGAGCCACGCCACACGCAAGATCGCCGTCTCTTCGCGACCGCGCGGCACATACGCGATTCACCTCCGCACACCGAACTCCATAAAAAGTCCACACTGGTCGCCAGACAGCGCACTGCTTTGTTTTACAGTGAAAGCTATTATGAGATCACAACAAAGGGTCGTTTTTGAGCCGTAGTTGTCCACCGCCGCCGCCGCTGGTGTCCGTAACCACTATCGCTTGAAATAAAAAAAAAAACTAAATAAATAGAAGTACCTATGACAAAATCGCAATCGAACCCGGGCCCTCTGCGTGGCAGCCCGGCACTCTACCATTGAGCTACGCCGGGGCTTGAAACTGCGTTGCAAACTGACCCTATGCAGGCTTCATGTCGGGTAAGGAATCGCGTTAACGTGTGTAATAAAGTGTTTTAGAGCAGTAAAGTAACGACCAGGCGTCCCACAATGCGAATAGCGTAACGAGTAGGTCTTTCAATGTTCAAACCCATTACAAAAGCGTCAGGCATAATTCTTAATCGTTGTCAGCACAGCATCAACAAACTGCATATATTGCGTTACAAGTGGGTAGTGGATACCTCGCTTTTCCGAAAAGTGACGAATAATGGCATAGTGGACGCTTCCCCACTACACAAAAATAATGATGGTTTATGGCGTAGTGGGTACCAAGCAAGTGTGCTTGTGGTAGCTGCCCCAAGAGTGTTTAAATAAAGGCTCTAGAAAGGCCGCTCTTCAGCTTTCGCTGTGACTGTGCTGCGCGTTCCGCGCAGGCCCGGCGGATTTTAAATGCGAAGCATTTTTTTTGCGTACTGCAAGCTATTTTGAGCGTCTCTATCTACGTATCTATCTATCTATCTATCTAGCCGCCTACGTCTGGGTGCTCTCGTGATCACCTCCTTAACTTGAGGTCGACCAAAATTAGTGCGGGAGGGTAAGAAGATTTGACGAATTTGTCTAGCTGGTCGTGACTTGAATAACATGAAAATCTCATCGCGTACGTCCTCAAACTCATTTCTCCAGACACGTGTGGCTCATACCCGTAAATCACGGGCCGCAGTATGCGGGTATGAGCCACAGGTGTTTGACAATTTATATCTACCCAGGAACGGTGGGGCCAAACATTGCTGACAACTGCTGAAAAACTGACATCGGCGGCGTTGACCCGACGAATGCAAAGAATAGAAATCAGAGCCCAGGAGGCATCGAACCCAAGCATTCTGCATGACAATCAAGTATTCTACCAAAGAGCCACGTCAGGTCTCGAAACCGCTTTGGAAAAGGACCCCATGCAGGCGTAATGTTGGGGGAAGCGTCAATTGTAATTGCGGTGCTGGCTATCTGATTTTAAAAAAACATTGCCTATGTACCCCTATGACGAAGGAGTCATGTCGGGTTATCGTCAGTTGTATACTTAAGCGCCATCCACAGTAGTTTGTTTACGTAGCACTATCCAGGGCTATCATCCTCTCAAGGACAATCGCTACATATCAGCTTATACCGCTTCTGGTTTTGTAATACCCATGTTTCTGTTGGCATCGTTACGCAACTGTATATAACTGGTTATATGAAACATATGCGACTGTTCAACATACGTCTGCGCGTACAACATTTGTACATGTCCTTAGCGTCATTTCGTAGCGTTTCGCTCAATGAAAAAATTACAACCCACTCACCTTACCACGGCATGCTTCGCATAACATCATTCCCATGGTATTTGGGACCTGCCTAATTTTTTTTGCGTACTGCAAGCACTTTAAGCGTTTCTATCTACGTATCTATCTATCTATCTGGCCGCCTACGTCTGGATGCCCTCGTGATCGCCTCCTTAACTTGAGGTCGACCAAAGTTAGTATGGCAGGGTAAGATGATCTGACGAATATGACTGGCTGGTCGTGACTTGAATAACGAGAAAATACCGTCGCGTACGTCGTCAAACTCATTTCTCCAGACACGTGTGGCCCATACCCGTATACCACGGGCCGTGGTATGCAGGTATGCGCCACAGGAATTTGACAAATTATATCTGCCCATGAACGGCGAGAACAGACATTGGTAATTCAAATGCGAGTGCCTTAAGTGAAACTGACATCGGTGGCGTTGAACGTGGTAATTTAAAGGTGACAGCGTCAAGAAAACTTGACATCGGCGGTGTTGACACGATGAATGCAAAGAATAGAAATGAGTGTCCCAGGAAGAATTGAACGCGAACATTCTGCGGCGCAATCAAGTATTTGACCACAGAGCCACGTCGGGTCTCGAAACTGCTTTGGAGAAATACTCTATCAAGGCATAATGTTGGTGAAACGTGAATTGTGGTGGCAGTGCTGGCTATCTCATTTTAAAAAAAAACATTACATACGTACTCCTTGGATAAAGGGGTCCTATCGGGTTAACGTCAATTATATACTTAAACGCCATCCACTGTAATTAGTGTACGTAGCCCTATCCAGGGCTACCATCCTTGCAAGAACAAGCTTACATATCAGCTTGCGGCTTCTGGTGTTGGCAATACCCATCTTTCTGTTGGCATCGTTACACATCATCATCATCATCATCATCCTCAGCCTGACTACGCCCACTGCCGGGCAAAGGCCTCTGCCATGTTCCGCCAATCTACCCGGTCCTGTGCTTCCTGCTACCACGTTATACCTGCAAATTTTAACACGAATGTATTTTACGCCAGGGCCAACCAAGGCTTCAGTGACGTATTTCCGTCACGGAAATGACGTTGCGAAAATGTACACGATCAAATGTCAAAGAAAAAAAGTTCCGTGAGCGGGCATCGGACGTAAACAACAGAAGCCGAGCACGCTACCCATTGCGCCACGGCCACAGACTATGACTGGTTTACGAACGCGCCTTTTATATCTACCACTTTCATCACAGTGCTTCTCAGCGGGGTGGTGCCGCCCTCTTGGAGCAGTAAAGTAATTCACGATTACTGTGGCTTCCGCGATTAGCACCTGCTACGCGTCCGTCTCAGTCGTGTGCTTTCAGGAGAAGTGCAATTTTCTCAACGCCTTAACGCAACGCGAGGTGGCGACCTTAGCCTAAACGTCGGCTTCGCTCACAGCGTCCATCCAAACCAAAAATCCGACGCGCGCCTCCCTCCAGTGGCTGTAATACCGCGTTCCTCGCTTACGCTCGCCCCGAGAAAAGTCGCGGCCAGGATACTATATTTTTTTAGAGGGTGACACGACGCACTCAACGTTTCCCTCTAGTCCGACTGTGACGTACGTTCAACCACACTTTAACATGCCGGGCGATGGCGACCTTAGCCCAAGTTCTGCGCCCCAAAAGCGTCGCTCTTCTGGCTTCACGCCTCCTGCTCTGATTACGCTCTCGCCCTTAACATCTACAGCTACCAGAATGGCTTGTTTAATCGTTGATCATGGACGTTAGTCGCGGGATAGAGATGTACCACCAAGCGTCAGCATGGGTGCATCCACGTTATACGTTGTGCAAGCTCTCCTGTATCAATATACAGTAAACATTCTATTACCTCTGTACGGGCAGGTTTTACTTTCGTGTTATACCGATTCTTATGACGGAAGGATGAACCATGTTTTTATAATCTCATCTGCCCACCTAATTTTCTGTCTCCCGCTCACGCGTTTGCCTTCTCTTGGAATCCAGAACCCTTAATGACCAGTGGTTATCCTGCCTACACGCTACGTGCCCGGCCCATGTCCACTTCTTGTTCTTGATTTCAACTATGACATCCTGAACACCCGTTTGTTCCCTGACCCACTCTGCTCTCTTCCTGTCTCTTAAGGTGACACCTATCATTTTCCTTTCCATTGCTCGCTGCGTCGTCCTCAATTTAAGTTGAACCCTCTTTGTGGTTTCTGCTCCGTAGGTGAGTACCAGTAAGATGCAGCTGTCATATACCTTCCTCTTGAGGGATATTGGTAGACTGCCATTCATGATTTGAGAATGCTTGCCGTATGCTCTCCACCCTATCCTTATTCTTCTAGTTATTTCATTTTCATGGTTCGGCTCCGCGGTTACTACATGTCCTAAGTAGACATATTCCTTCACAACTTTCAGTGTCTCGACACCTATCGCAAAGCGCTGTTCCCTGGCGAGACTGTTACACATTACTTCACTTTTATGCATATTAATTTTCAGACCTACTCTTCTGCTTTCCGTGTCCAGTACAGTTATCCATGGTACTTGGGATCTGCCTAATTTTTTGGGCCTTGTTTTCAAACTGCACACACCCCGTATTGTCGCAATAACCCCTTTTTTAAGAAAGTTGTTAAACATTCAAGAGATGGAAGCGAGGGGATGAAAGGGGCAACTTACAGAACTATTTCCATTTTGTCTGGTTGAGTTGGTCGCTGCTTGTTATCAAAGATTCGTGTAGACTGCTCCTACGTTTTCACAGCCTGAAATGCACTGAACATAAAAGGAATATCCTTGAATAAGGAGATTCTATACGAACACGGTATTGTTGAGGTGTCTGGCAGAATTCAAGTACTGTAATGGATTCTGGTCCGACAGCATATAAAAGACTTTCCATACAGGAAAAGATGAAACTTCTGTATAGCACGTATAAGTGAGAGGCACTGGTGCTCGATTATAGAATAGCGGCTGATCCTGGACTACAGGTTACGACTAGCGTAGGCGACAGGGCGTAGCACTTGATATTTTCCCATCTGAAGCAATACCACACCCCGAATCGTACTCGATGCGTCTGTGCGAAGCAGAATCATATCGTACTCGTATAGTGCAGCTCAGTATGAGCATGAGGAAAAGAGTCAACAGCGTAGAAGGAAACACAGACAACAGGATGAGCGCTAAACATCCAACTTTTGTTTATTGCATGACCCTACAGCACATTATATGGCTTACCTCACCAATGTGACGCCGCAAACCTGACCAAAAAACTAAGCATGTGGCGCAGCGCACGTGACCAGAAAACTCAGTTTACGCAGACATTCCGTTAACAAATCTGCGTCTGCACTTGACCGCACGCGCTCAAGAAAATCGATCTCTTTTCTGGATAAGCCTATAGATGGCGTACTTACACACAGTTTAACACATTTCGCAATTGAATTCGCCTCAATGATTTCACGTGTCAACTGATTACTACTGCGGCCCAAAACGACGCAACGGTCAAACAATGGAGTGCATGCACAGGTCTTACAATGCATAGTCAGGAAACTACCTGAAGAAACCTTGTTTTTTACATTGTAACAATGCTCGCGCAAACGGTCATTGATGCACCTACCCGTCTGTCCTATGTAAACCGCGTCGCACGACAGAGGGAACACATATACGACAGCTAGGGAACATTCAACAAACCTAGTCACATGCCTCTTTCCACAGGCGGGTTGCGACTCCTCAGGATTCGTCAGCTTGCATAATCGACTTAGTTTCTCTGGAGCAGAGAACACTACGCGGACGTTTTCTCTCAGGGCTATCTTTTTCAAATGGTGTGATACTTTATGCACATACGGTATAACACTGGTTTTTCCAGCATCGGGCACAACATTCTTCTGCGGACGTCCCCGCTTACGTGAAACATGCAATAAGCACTCAGCCACTGACACCTGCAGCAACACTGGACAGCCTGCCAGGGATAATTTCTTGCTTTGTCCTGCGAAACTAGCGGCTATAGTGTGATGGCATGACTTTAACAAGGCATTCCTAAAGCGCACCCTCGCAATCGATTGTTTAATTAGCTTTGAATGCACTGAATTGTACTGCAGGAGAGGCTTTTCTGACCGCGGTTCATAGCACCAACAAGTGTGTCCTATTGAACAAAACAGACGAAGGTCAAGAAACCAGATAGTACCTTCTTGCGATATTTCATACGTAACGTCCAGGGGAAACAGACACTCCTTAATGATTTGCAGAATTTCTGCAACATGACGTTCAACGTCACTTGAAGCACACTTAACAAAGAACAAGAAATCGTCTACATATCGAAAAGCTTTGCGCATTTTCGTCTGAGCGAGCTTATCAGACAGAGTGACATCGCGTCGAGATAAAAATAGATCGCTCTGTATGGGTGTGATGCCCGATCCTATACATACCCCCGTTTTCTGTAGATAAACGGCATCGTCCCATTTAATAAAAGTTGACACGAGATAAAAGTTTAAAAGCTCCAAAAAATGGCTGCTAGATATCAAAGCATCATTCTGGAACTTGATGGCACCATATTCATCGATAGACCGTTCCACTACTTCTAGCAGGTCTTTGTGAGGAATGGAGTAAAAAATATCTTTGATGTCAATGGAAAAAAGCTTGGTAACCTTTGTCAGCGTTAGTTCCTAAAAAAATTGATTATCTCATCCGAGTTCCTTCTCATGAAAGGGTCGTTAGTTGACAAACACTTATGCTTGGTTTCTAAGAACAGTGCTACTGGCTTCTGCCAGGAGTCGTACTCTGACACAATTACCCTTAGGGGAACGTTAACCTTACGCGTTTTTGCGCTCAATTGAACCAACAGGTGGCACATTTTGCTACTTGCTAAGGACTTCTGTAATTTCTCAAGGTTGAACTTCTTGCAAAGCATAATAGCTGAGTACTTTACCTTGCTCAGTGACACATCATCACGCCGGTTGAAGACTTCGGCAATGGCATTGCTGGCGTTTTTCCAAAAACACCCCTGATGAAAACACACAGAAGCCACCTTCCTTATCAGCCGGCACCATGCAAGAAGGTACTATCCGGTTTCTTGACCTTCGTCTGTTTTGTTCAGTAGGACACACTTGCTGGTGCTATGAACCGCGGTCAGAAAAAGCATCTCCTGCAGTACAATTCAGCGCATTCAAAGCTAATTAAACGAGCGATTGCCAGGCTGTGCTTTAGGAATGCCTTGTTAAAGTCATGCCATCACACTATAGCCTCTAGTTTCGCACGACAAAGCAAGAAATTATTCCTGGCAGGCTATCCAGTGGTGCTGCAGGTGTCAGTGGCTGAGTGCTTGTTGCATGGTTCACGTAAGCGGGGACGTCCGCAGAAGAATGGTGGTGGAAAAACCAGTGTCATACCGTATGTGCATAAAGTGTCACACCATTTGAAAAGATAGCGCTGAGAGAAAACGTCCGCGTAATGTTCTCTTCTTCAGAGAAACTAAGTCGATTATGCAAGCTGACGAATCCTAAGAAGAATCGCAACCCGCCTGTGGAAAGAGGCATGTGGCTAGGTTTGTTGAATGCTCCCTAGCTGTCGTATATATGTTCCCTCTGTCGTGCGACGCGGTTTACATAAGATAGACGGGTAGGTGCATCAATGACCGTTTGCACGAGCATTGTTACAATGTAAAAAAATAAGGTTTCTTCAGGTAGTTTCCTGGCTATGCATTGTAAGACGTGTGCATGCACTCCATTGTTTGACCGTTGCGTCGTTTTGGGCCGCAGTCGTAATCAGTTGACACGTGAAATCATTGAGGCGAATTCAATTGCGAAATGTGTTAAACTGTTTGTAAGTACGCCATCTATAGCCTTATTCGGAAAAGAGATCGATTTTCTAGAGCACGCGCGGTGAAGTGCAGACGTAGATTTGTTAACGGGATGTCTGCGTAAACTGAGTTTTCTGGTCACGTGTGCTGCGCCACATGCTTAGTTTTTTGGTCAGGTTTGCGGTGTCACATGGGTGAGGGGAGCCATATATGTGCTGTAGGTTCATTCAATAAACAAAAGTTGGAAGTTTAGCGCTCATCCTGTTGTCTGTGTTTCCTTCTACGCTGTTGACTCTTTTCCTCCTGCTCATACTGAGCTGCGCTATACCAGTACGATATTATAATGCACCAACTTTCCCAATCCGCAGTACTTGGTGATGCAGTAACTTCTTCTAGAGATCGGGAGCGAGAAGAATTTGCGCATCACGGAAACAGTCCCTTAGTGCCGTAAATGTTTCTTCTTGAGCTGCGCCCCACGATATAGGGTGGCTCTGTGTATTTCTTATAAGGTCGATCAATGCCTCTGTTAGTTCGGCGTAGGTCGGCATGAACTTCTGGTAATAGCCAGTCAAGCCAACGAACGAGAAAACTTCCTTCTTGCTTGCATGACGTTTAGCAACCAGAATCGTCTTCAGTGTTTCAAGAGGATTCACTTCATCTTCTTGCCCTTCGGTGGGGTTTTTCCGTGATGTGACATGACCCCATGCCCGGGGCACCAGTTCTTCATTCAAAGCGCAGATCTGTCCTATCCGTGAAGCTGGTCGGCTCCGCAGTATCCGAAGGAGGGCAGCGACCCCGGCGACCCCGTGGAGACGGTCCACATAATGCAGCGCCTGTTGCTTTACAAGCAGCGACACAAACCATTCCTGGGCCTCCGCAATTCAAGCAACCGCGGCCGATTTGTGCGGAAGTCCTGCAAAGCGCAGAAATGCCATGCGGTGTTGCTTCTTCAGCATGCTCCTTGCGGTGTGGCGTCAGCTGCTCCAGGGATAGCAAATGGGCTTGCACTACTTTTGTAGCCGCTCGTGCAGCCGAAAGTCTAGCAGCGGGTGCACCCTTGGTGTCCTTGAAGTTGGTCAGTGCGGCGGCTGGTATGCAGGTGAGGCGGTGTCTCACCAGGTATCCAGGTATATGTAGCGGGAGGCAGAAGGAAAAGGATGCTGCTACAATGAATTACAAAAACCAACTGATTGATTCTATGGCCCTAGCGCTGGTTTCCTCGCGTCTACGTCGACTTCGTTGTCGCAGCTGCATGAGTACGCCAGCATGCGACAGGGCTGCCCACCGTAAAGACGGAGTCTCAGGAAAAATATGTCAATGTTGCAGTCCAGGTTGAAATGGCGAAATGGAAAAAGGGTGCTCAGCTTTTTTCGAGAGTTTGGAGCTGAGACTGGCGAAGAGGCCGAGTAGTGGTCCTTAGTGAATTGTGCAAGTCGATGCGTTCAAGTGGCGTGGTAGCTGTCACGTGTCATTTCGTGTGCACGTCGTTGTGCATCTGGAAACGGTCGGCGCGAGAATGTTTATTTGGGCTTGAAGGCAGATGGCGTCGCCTCAATACCAAGAAATAGCTTGTCTGGACGAAATCCACATGACGTTCACGTCTTTGTTTAAGTCACACGCTCCTTGCCACTTGAGCACGTACCGTTGGGCCAGAGATGCGATGCAAGAAGCGTCTCAGCTGGCGTGGTCCACTGAAGAGCATGAACGTGGAAGCTCTGCAGCGTTGGTGCTGGGACGCGCTGCAGGATTGATCACACGTCGGCTGGAGCGCGCACACTGTGAGCGTCGAGAACACTCTAGTAGGAGAATGGTGTCTTATGACAGAGCCGTTCGTGCACCGGAAGATGGATCCGTAGATTCGGCGTGTTCTACGGCCGGTTACACTGACGCATCGGATATTCTCGGTGCTCTTTGACTCTCAGTATCCTTTAGTATATGAAGGCTGGCATCGGCGATGGCATGTGTACTACCACAAAGCTGTTATCGTGAGGCGACACTCATTCGTGGGACGGGCCCTGCACAGCAGGGTCTTAGGCGCCGTGTCGAAAGCGATGTCGTGTGATGACTGTCTCACCGGTAAATCGATTGATCCGTAGCGCCAAAACGTAGTGCTATCGGACAACTTGGCTTCTTAGGGCAGTGTGATTGAGACGCCCTGAGGTTCTAAGCCAAAGGTTAGCACAGCAAGGAGTAAGGAACGTGGCACAGGCGGAGGGCTAGCACGAAACCTCCAAGTGCGGCATATGCATGTGGCCCAGGAGGAGGCACAACGCATCGCAGAGCAGGAGGAAGTATGACTACCGTGATCGCTCACTTGTCCTGATGCGACACGATGTTACGGAGGCAGAAAACAGCGTCAATTTTGATTAGCCAGATAGCTGGAGTTCCTGGAATTCATGATATTGCGGCACTAGCACGGTGCAGGGCACCGTGGTTTCATCTTGTCATAGCGCCATGCTCACAGGCGTGTCAAATGTTGGTTGACTCGATGTTAATATATGGTGGAAGCCTCTGAAATGTTGTTCCATGGTCCGGTTGCACCAGTGTAGCCGAGGTAGAAGGAAAATGATGCCGTCACATTTAATTACAAAAATTAACGACTTTGTTTCGAGGACCACGTGTTCGCTTTCTCGCGCCTCCGTCGACTTCGTTGTCGTCGCTGTGCGGGTATGCGAGCACGCGATATACCCTTAGCTCGGGGTAAGTCACTGCCTTGCTCCACGACATTGGCCCGTCTCCCAGCTCAAGCCTTTGGTTGGTCTCCACGCAATGGTTCTGGGATGAACCAGCAGCATTTTTATCTTTGACAACGACAGGCTCAGCATGATCGCCTTCAAGAATGAGGTCAAAGCATCAGGGAGCGTTGCACGGAGCGTCTGATGGCTGTGAGGTTCCGCCTGGTTCTCTAACACACAGTATCATGTCGTCTGCGTACAAAGAACACTGCTTGCGTTAGAGCTTGTCAGTCGGCAGCGTTCGTGGTAGCCCCACCAAGACCAGGTTGAACAAAAAGGGACAAAGCGCAGAACCATGTGAGACGACAGCTGTCACTGGCCTTGTGTGGCTGTTTGTGCGTCGAACTCTAACCCAGAAGGTCCTCCCATCTAGCAAGGCGCTGATGCAAGTTCGCAGGCAGCCCATGATGCCTAGTGAGTCCATAGCACTGTTTAAGACCACATGTGGCATGCCGTCGACAGCGCCCCAGCATCAGGGAGCATCAGGGAGCCTTTACTGTTGTGTGTACCATACAGCGGTTGAGGAGCGTGAGAGCCAGTTTGTATTTTAGCAATGATCGAGAGATGGTGTTCCGCTTCGGACGATCAAAAACAAAATTTTTCTGCTGGTTTTTCTTCACCTGTTCAGCGAACTTACCGGCGTCACATCCGTGAGCAAAATGAGGTCTGTGAGGTTTCAGTGCACCCTGGCATTAACCACTCTCGCGTTGAAAATTGGGGCAGCTACGCCCTAGTGGTGCAAAGACTCGGAAGGCCCGCTTATTCTCCCTGTCACCTTCATTTCCTAACTCTTGCTGTACTATACTATACATGGCTATGTTGTGCCTCACCCTTTTTTCTTTCTTTGTTCCCTCCTTCTCACTTAAGCATTACTCCTCATCCTCACTTTCCATTCCCACATCCTTGATATACGACATTATGCAGCGCTAAGCTATGAACTATGAATTAGTCTCTCCCACCTCCTTTTCGTTTTCTTCATCCTCACTGCCCGTTGCAACCTCCTCGCTGTGCTATACTATTCTCTTTACTTGGCTTCACGTGCCTTGGCATAGGTAGGCTGGGCTTGCCCTTTGCTTATTTGGCTCCTCCTCACTTGGCTCCTCCGCATGGCAGTGGATTTGGCGTAGTTTAAACAGCTGCTGAATGTGAAAGCGAAGTCCTAAAAAAAACCGTGCTGCTTTTTGCAGACGCATGAATTGGCTCATGTAACTGACCTTCCATTCACTACCACCTCAACGTGTCCCTGGTGAATGTGTATCGCCAGCCCGTTTGTGGAGGCTTCGCTGGGGCTTTGCATGGCCGGGAAGTTGGTATGTCACCAGCTATGACTTGCGGAGGCAGGAAACACACATGTGTATATCCCTAGTACAGAGATTAGACTGCCGTTCTATTCACGTGCAAGGACAGGTTCTGGCACGTGGCAGCTTGTGCGCGTCGGGTTAAGATCAATATCTCGCTAACAAGAGGCGGATAACCCTAACGACACCAAGACGATAGAAACCGGTTCAAAGAACAGTCAAAACACCGTGGTATTGACCCGAGAGAACAGCTGCATCGTCCAAATGTGTCAATACACTAATTGCCAATACACAACCTGCAAAAAAGATCGGGCACTTGGACAAACCGGGCCTTTCTGACCGCTGCGATGACCCGCATTGCGAAAATGGATGTATATATGCTATGTTCAAATGCATTGACTGAAAAAAACATCGGAAAATTTGAGAGAGTGCGCCGTTCCGGTGCAGGCATGACCTCGTGTGCAATCAGGAATGCCCACAGACCGAAGCCGAAAACGCAGGGAACGGTGCCTACAGTGGGGCAATTCAGCACAGAAAATTCCAGTCAATACCTGTCTTATAAAACATGGACACTCTCGGACAACACAACTGTTCCACCACTCACTGCACTTCTACAAGTGGCAGACAAACCATTAAAACACAGCTTAGACATAGGTGAAAGCGTCTGGATACTCGCAGAAACCGCTAATTTCAAGTATTCTTCGTGCTGACTTCAGAGCGCTCAGATGATTCTCAAAAGCTGATGCAGCAGACTCACTGCCGTGAGCACTCAGCTGATGGTCTCAGTGCCCTCCGAGAAGAGAGAAGCCGCTTTACATTTAATTGTCAAGCGCGAAAAATGGCGGACGCTGGTCGGGACAAATTGAATAAACATTATTGATCCTTATTTTGCCAATGTTAGGAGTGCATACTCTAATTGTAGCTTACAAATATGTTCGTAAGAAAGACCCAGAAAGCTCGAATGGGTGAACGTACCATCATTCCTAGAATAAGAGGCTACCGCAATATTATGGAAGCCTCACGCAGTACTCTTTGCACTTGAAAAGAAGCTTGCTGAAGAGTTGAAAATAATAGAAAGTGAAGTTGGGAGAAAGTGAGTCAGGATAATTGGTTGGGCAGCTACATCGTGATGAAGCAGGATAACTGGTGTACGTGAAGCAGCTTTTAAGCTTCCAAGGTATGATTAACTACTTCTTGTCGCTCTTGGCGAAAGTTTTCGGCCTATCTGCCACCTCATGCCGAAAGATGCTGACAGAAAAGGAGGTAAGCCTGTGTCACAAATGAGCGCTTAGACCACGTTCGAAAGCGCGTCAAGTAACAACGCCGACTGGGCGCGCGCCGCGGTACAAGGCGCCAACAACGTTCGCCTCTCCAAAGTGCACCTCCTTGATCCCCTCCGCAGAAGACGCCGGCCGAGATAGCCCGCTCCCGCGCAAGGTCTGGAAAGCTCTAGAAATCGAGCCAACACGCCATGCCGAGCGATGAGAGAACGAAGTTGTTCTTTCCCGTGACTTCATAGCCCTGTGAGCAGATGAGTGATGTCAAAGAATTCCGAACCCGGGCGAGATTCAGTATTAACTTTGGCGACGGTACTTCGAAGTTCGGTGAAAAAAGAAATTATGATGTGGAAGTGTGTGGTCGGGTGTTCCAGAGGAGACGTGTTGTGTTATGTAGTGCCGTCATTCAGTCGCTCTTGGAAGAACTGCTGAGAAGTGACGCCGTGCTAACAGCAAGGAGTTTGGAAACAGTGCCGCCTAAGGCAGACATGTGGCCACTGAGTGTCGATGGGATCCAATGGTTAGTGCTACAGTATACGTCAAATGACTCTTCACGCCAGTAAATACAAAATGACTTTAGTGTTCTCGACTGTTCTCGTGTGCTTGCATTTGAGCGCAATCGATTAGTTGTTTACCCATTGTAAAACCCATTAGAGTTGTTTTGGGATTGAAACAACCAAATGTGCATGTTTTGTGCTGTTTGTACTGACTTATCTGAGAACACATTTTTCTGCGTTGTCAACTCTTGGCTCTGCCTGGTTCTTTGTAGCACAACCGGCGTTCGCTCGCGCATGAGTAGCCACTACAACTACATTGTGAGGGCTTTCAGGATGCTTTTCGGGGGTGGGCTGATATGTGAGCCCTTGAAACCTGCATGACGAGTGGCTCCTACTAACAAGGTTGTGACTTCCTGAGGCAGAGGTTTTTTAGAAAAGCCAATATTTGCTCACATCTGCTGCTGTGTTGCAGCAGTTAAGAATGATACTGTGCGCAATCAGACTGTCAGCCTATATGTACAAAATTATCTACCAACTAGGATCCACCACTGACAAGGCTAACGTATACGTGCCCACAGAATAGTTTGGAGCACTGGACATGTGACCGCTCGTCGGCGGGGCAAACCCGTGTAAAGCTACAGACATGGTCTGCGCGTGCGCGGCATCATTAGGAAGCAAGCCCCGTTCTTTAGGCGCTGCCTTGTGTTAAAAAGACATGTGGCTTGTGCCTGTTAGCGCTGCAACAACAAATCCGCGGTGATTTCGTCCAATAGGCTATAGTGTGCTTACGCTCTGTAGATGCAGCGTAATCCCTAAACGCATGCCTAATCCTTGTGGCATGTCCTTAATTAACTCCTTATTATGAACACTTATTTCGCTCTTATTATTAATGAACTTCAATGAACTCTTATTCAGTGCAAATATAGCGGAACGAGTCTTATCACGGAGCCTCGAATTTATGTTATGTAGTCTATGTTATTCTTGACAACGCTAAATTGCTTTTAATTATTGTAACTTGCGTTTATTTCAACAAAAACTACTTTAGCCACCCAGTAACAAGGATCCATGTGATGCCCGTATTTCGGTCTAATTATAGTTAATTTGTATTTGAACTCGTCCATTACTGGAAGTTATGCTTAATTCATTTCTACATGTTTTAGTGAACGATGCGGTTGCGGTATGCCACTTTCTGCTTTTTGCTACCGCATGCGTTGTCGCCTACAGGCGAAAGGACGATCACAATACGCGACTAATGAGCCAGTTAGGCTTTCAATGACACCGGTGCTCGTAAACGCGAATGCTCGCGCGTATGCCCCACCACGTGCTCATACCCGCACAGAGCATTTTAGAGACCGCATTCGCACAGCCCCCCGTGAAACCCTAAAAACCACCACCTCTATTATTTTAGAGCAAGGCAACAACTATTTAGATGCGCTGCGGAGCGAGGCGAGCTAGCTAGGAAGCCCTTAGTGTATCATGCTCACGTCCGCCCATCCGTCCGTCCGTGTCCTGGCACGGTGTCAGGTGGGCGCCGGGGCGGGCAAACGGACGCTGGTCGCGTTGGACTCAACAGCGCTCGCGCTTTGCTTGCGTAGCGTCGCTGTGCCCAGCATGTCCAATCATGCAAAAAGGGAGACGCGCGCATCGCAATCCATTCTGACCGACCCCGTCTCAGTGGGCAGAGGCGTGCGAGGAACACACTTGGGAATTTACCAAGTGTCCGTCAATTTAAATGCTGGAACGCGGATGGCGTCTGCACAATGCGCGAACCACGAGAATACGAATGCATGCTAAACGGAGGCAGATCCGTCTCGCGTCTCGCTGCGATTCCAGGTAAAAAATGAAAAAAAAACAGAAAACATGAACACATTCCGTTTGTGTGCCATCCCAATAGAGTGTAAAAGAAAGACACGGCATAGTCAGTCGAATGGCCACAAGTTTTCGCCCAACACACTTTGGAATGTACAAAGTGTCCTTATGAGTAACGTGATTGTATGACGAGCATAAATGAGAAGTTGTAATATGGAAATCATGACATGTCATGTACGATATGACTTCCATGCCACACTCATGGCGCTCTCGTGGCCGTTTCGCTACCTTGATACGCACCAAATTTGGTATTGTGTGACGTGACTGTATGAAGAACATAAATGATAAGTGGTAATAGGTAAATCATGACATGTCATGTGCGACATGACTAGCATGCTGTGCTCATGGCGCACTCACGGCCGTTTCGCTAGCTTGATATACACTAAAGTTTGCACTGCAGGATGTGACTGTATATCGAACATAAGTGCAGGTGGTAAAATGAATGTCTTGGCATGCCGGTCATCTACAATGCCATTTACATTCCACGAGCACGCTTATGGTGCACTTGCGTCCAGTTCATAGCTTGATATACACCAAAATTGGTATTGCGTGACGTGACTGTATGACGAACATAAATGACAGATCCTAACATGTAAATCATGACATGCATATTATGTAGAGCATTATTTGCTTCTTGCTGGTTGCTTCACATTACATCTATTCCCTCAGTGCGTGGGGTCTACTGGATTTTTTCTAATTATTCTAGCAACATCTCTACTATGTTCCGTAAGGTTACTCATCGCGTCTTATAACATTGAGATCATGGTGTAAGATATATAGACTATATACCTTACACCATGACTGAGACGGAGCACAAGCACAACGCGAGGCGCGTCCGGCCAGTCTAGGCAAAAGATGAGCCGCATGGCTCAAGACGCGAGCCAGAGGAATTGGAGAACGTTGTTGCCTCTCGGTCACCTTTAAGACTCCAGACGCAGCTGCTGCGCTTTCGTCTGCGCTTCTCCCTAGCTTCAAGCCCCGCCAAACTATCCGTTGCTGAGAGGCGTCACAGCTGCGCTTGCTGAGAGCCTCGCCGCTGCGGAATCATCTGATTAGGCGAAGGCTTAACGACCGCTTTGCTGCCGATTCCCTTCTCAGTCTCGCCACTGGTTGGCACGACGGCTGCGGCATGCGTGCGTGCCTTTCAGCACAACCGAGACGCCAAATCCCATCATTTTTAGATGCGAAGAATCTTATGCTCGGGGCTATGTCCGTCCCTCCCGCGTCCAGCCACTTTCACGAAGTAGGGAAGCACCCACTATGCGAACGAGAACACTGTAGTAAAATATAAGGCCGTCAACCACCACTACAGTCATCAGAGTCATGGCCGAGAGCACAGAGAGGCTGCTTAGCAATGGCTAGGCAGGTGGTGTGTGTCGCCCAGGTTGACTCCATTCCTCGATCTCGCTTGCATGTGTTTGTGTCGCCCAGGTTGACTCCATTCCTCGATCTTGCTTGCATGGGTTTGGGGGGGGGGGGGCTTAGTCCGTCTCTCCTTCTCGCGTCCCACACCACCACAGCGCATGCGCGTCCCCTCCCCCCTCTCTCTCCTTTCCTAAGCTCATCCCCTTTCTCTCCTCTAGGAATCCTTTACTCTACTGAGCGGCCCCCGCGTCCCACACCCCGACAGCGGATGGGCGTCCCCTCCCCCCTATCTCTCCTCTCCTACGCTTATCCCCTTTCTCTACTCTAGGGAGCGGCGCCCGCGTCCCACAGCGCATGCGCATCCTCTCCCCCCTCTCTCCTACGCTCACCCCCTTTTTCTACTCTAGGAATCCTCTACTCTACGGAGCGGCTCCCGCGTCCCACACCCCCACAGTGCATACGCGTCCCCTCTCTCTCTCCTCTCCTACGGTTCCCCCCCCCGCTCTCTGCTCTCGGAATCTCCTACGGAGAGGCGCGCGACAGGTGGTGCGACAGCTGCATACTCCGCTGGGGGCACCACGGTAGTTCCGCTATATAAAAATGACGGAGCGGCGACGTTTCTCCCGCTCAAGCTAACCATCTCCCCTCTGCTTCGCATCCACACATGGTTCCCTTTAGCGGGAGATGGGGAAGATTTTTTAGATATAGCTATAGGCAGCAGGCATTGCAGTTTACGAGATCTGACGGTAGCGCCAGTACATACAGCCTAGCGAGTAGACGCAGCAAAAATGGACCCGCCAGGGCTCGTGTGCACTTTTTAGGAGCTTGTTCGGCAAGCTTCTTGAGCTCGCGCCTTGTCCGGCGGCGATGGCGTGTACACTTTACTGCGCATGCGCCAACCCTTTCCCAAAAAATAAAAATAAAAACTTCCTCTCCCCCCTCTATCTCCTTTAGGCATCACTCTCCACGGCGACCACACCCTCATGCGCATGCGCGTCCCCTCCTTCTCTCCTCTCCTACGCTCCCCCCTCTCTCCTCTAGGCATCCCTCCCCGCGGAGTCCACACTCCCACTGCGCATGCGTGTCCCCCCCTCTCTCGCCTCTCCTACGCTCCCCCTCTCTCGCCTCGCGACGCCGACGCAGGCAGCGTCTGCTAGCGAGTTTCTTGGTTCAAAAAAACCGACTGCTCGCGCTGCACAACCGTTCACTGGCCACCCCGTATATATGGCACTGGATCTTGACCTCCAAAGTGGTGCCGGTGGGAGATTTCTCCTGTGCGTTGTTGAAAAATAAAAATTCGCAGCGTGCGCGTTAACTAAAAGCGGACTGCGTGTCTCTGTGTCCAGTCGGAGTCTTCTGTCTCTCATTGCCCATTAGCAGCGATTGGCATGTTCCAGTAGGAAACACCGGTCCATCACTGCGTGCTTTGCGCCTCCCCAGGTTTCAACGCAGCGCCAGCATCAACGCTGCCGCCAGTGTAAGCGTTAGTGCCCGCTGCTTCGCATCCACACATGGTTCCCTTTCGCGGGAGATGGTGTAATTTTCTCTTCGCCGGGAGCTCAGGCAGTGAAAACTTCGTTACCGCTCGGCCGCATGAACACCGCACAGCAGCGCGGCGGGCTCTCAACGAGCAGCACCTGGGGCTCGCGGCCCGAGCGCCGCATGTAATGTGCATATAACAACGTTGTCACGTCTGTATATGACGATAGGAGATGTGTACGGAGGATCCGCGGCTTACCCGATCATCTCCGAGCAAGCTCCTCCAACATCATTCACTTTGTGGATATGGCGTGTTTTTTACTTTAGCGGTTATTTCGTGAAAGATGACGAAGTTTCAGGCGCTCTTCGAAAATGACACTCTTGATCAGCCTAGTGGTGACATTAAAATTTGTACTGCATGAATGTGTTCCAAATCAGCGTTCGAGGATAGAAACATGAATTGTAGTCACTTTCGCAATATTTTCTCGCGTCATGGAGAAGCTCGAGCAGTTCACACTTCCTCGTTGCAGTCCGTACTCATTTCTAGGAAATAATAGACAGTTCATTGGAGATCTCCTTTCAAATCTCGATTAGTGCACGGATATCTGTGAGCAGAGGGCTTTCGATTGTACTGCTCACTCTGATTAGAATTTGATATCTCATTCAGAAATAGTTATTTTGCATATTCAGTCTACATACAACAGCCTTCTCCCCTTGTCTCAGCCATGTATGCAAAAGTATTTTTGTGTGAGTAATGTAATCACCGTTTTTAGTTTCGGAAGCGTGAGATACGCTGTGCTCACCATATTTTAAAAACTTTCCCATCTCCCGCTAAAGCGAATTATGTGTGGATGCGAAGCAGCGGGGAGATAATTAGCTTGAGCGGGAGGAACGTCGCGGCTCTCATTTCACGGCAACGGTCCGGGCGCTCATCGCGGCGCTGCACAGAAGAAACTACCGTGGCGCCCCCCAGTGGAGTATGCAGCTGTCACACCACCTGTCGTGCGCGCCGCTCCGTAGAGGATTCCCAGAGGAGTGGACGGGGGGGGGGGGGGCGTAGGAGAGGAGAGAGAGGGGGGAGGGGACTTGCAAGCGCTGTGGGGAGTGTGGGACGCCGGAGCCGCTTCGTAGAGTAGAGGATTCCTAGAGGAGAGAGGGGGAGAGGACGGGCATGTGCTGTGGGGATGTGGGACGCCGGAGCCGCTCCGTAGAGTAGATGATTCCTAGAGGAGGGAAAGGGGGGTGAGTGTAGGAGAGAGAGGGGGGGAGGGGACGCGCATGCGCTGTGGTGGTGTGGGATGCGGGAAGGACGGACGGACTAAGCCCCCTCCAAACACATGCAAGCAAGATCAAGGAATGGGGTCAACCTGGGCGACAGACACCACCTGCCTAGCCATTGCTAAGCCGCCTCTATCTGCTCTCGGCCATGACTCTGATGACTTTGGTAGTGGTTGACGGCCTTCATATTACTACAGTGTTCTGCTTCGCATAATGGGTGCTTCCCTACTTCATGAAAGTGGCAGGACGCGGGACGTGGGACGCGAGAGGGACGGACACAACATCGAGCATAAGATGCTTCGCATCTAAAAACCTTCCCCATCTCCCGCTAAAGAGAACCATGTGTGGATGCGAAGCAGCGGGGAGATGGCTGGATTGGAGCGGGAGAAACGTTTTTGCTCCCGTTTCGCGGCAGCGACCCGGGCGCTCATCTCGGCGTTGCACAGGAGAGAGAATGAGGCGCGCGCGCTCAGTCATTTTTATACCGCGGTACTACCGTGGCGCCCCCGGCGGAGTATGCAGCTGTCGCACCACCTGTCGTGCGCGCCGCTCCGTAGAGTAGAGGATTCCTAGAGGAGAGAATGGGAAGAACCGTAGGAGAGGAGAGAGGGAGTAATCAATTCGGTGTTCGTTATAGCCCACAAATATGGGGGTGATCGATACATCTGATGCGCTGCTGGCCCTTTAGCTGAGCGTATTGCATCACTTCCCCCAAATCCGAGTGCGTTGGCGTGGAGGCGATTGATCACCCGGGGTCGAATGTAAGTAAAAGCAGTTATAAGGCACGCTGACGTCACTCCGCGGTCGTCGTACTCGTGAACGCGCCACCGCTTTGTGGTATGGCGTTTCTCAAGCAGAGCACACACATCAAGCATGCCAGATCGCACGTTCGATCCCACGCTGGCGCGTTGCAGCTTTCTCGTGGGAGCCCGTTATCGAAAGGCTCTCGAAAACATGGAACGAACGGAGTCGCTATATATGACGGGTTGGCATTTGCGCCCCTCAAACCTGCGCGCATGGAGACGCCGCGCCGACCTCCTAGATTAATTGTTGTTCGCCTGAGGTGGTTCGTCGTGAGCTAAGTTCGCACGGCAATTATAGTATCGGCTGACGACGCGGACGGAGTGTCGTCTCAAAGTCTAATTCATCTATTAATTTGTGAAAACCGTAATCTCCCTTATTTGTGGGGGCATTTTCATGGTAAAATTGGTTCCTGAAGCCTGCGGGACGAGTAATTTGTAACGTGTTCGATTTTACTTTCATTTTGGACTTTGTTATCAGAGAGAGAGAGGGAGGGGACGCGCATGCGCTATAGGGGGTGTGGGACGCGGGACGCGGGAACGAGGTACGGACACAGCCCCCGCAAACACATCCAAGCAAGATCAAGGAATGGAGTCAACCTGGGCGACAGACACCACCGGTAGTGCGTGTTATTCTTTGCTTGCACGCACCACCTGCCTAGCCATTGCTAAGCAACCACTCTGTGCTCTCAGCCATGACTCTGGTGACGGTGGTGGTGGTTGACGGCCTTATTGTACTACAGTGTTCTGGTTCGCATAGTGGGTGCTTCCCTACTTTATGAAAGTGACCGGACGCGGGACGGGGTACGCGGGAGGGAGGGACGGACAAAGCTCAAGCATAAGATGCTTCGCATCTAAAACGCACACTTCAAAAGTCAGCGGCTGCGAGGCCACAGGATATTGATAATTTCGTTCAAATCGACAAAACAAGAAAGTAGCCAAGATGTTTTTGCTGCTGCCACCGACATAAAAAAGGTTGTCAAGTTGGCGCTAAGTAGCCAAACCTGGCCACCCTGGATAGAACCACCTGAGCCGCCACCAACGAACACCGACTATACCCTTCGCTCACGATAACTAGGCTTACGAGAGATAAACGTTAACTGTTCTATGAATGCTCGTTTCCATACGTGAACGGAACAGGCTATTGCGAAATGTGAACTTCAATTTTTCAAGGCTATGAGAACTCCCTTATACAGTTTCGCAGTCTTGCATACATTACTTAAGGGGACCGACAACTGATTTTTTTCGACCCATTTTTTACGGCGTGACAGAAAGCTCACCCTTCTTAGTGTTCTTAGCTGCAGTAGTTAATGCCAAAAGCACGTATTTATTTTACAAGCAGTATTTTTTTATCTCAAAAGCTCTAAACACAGATGTACCTTTCCTCCAGCAATGCTGATGCGCGACCCCTTCTAGCGATTTGTGAAAGCTGTCGTCGTTCTGCTTTCGCAGGAGTTCCTGTACCTAATTTTGAGCTTTTCAACTATTTTTGAAAATAACAAGCTGTTACAATCAGATTATGTTGTATTATACACTTTCTCAGTATTTTTACCGCGCCTGTGTCATGGGTGGCTTCTCCCGGCATCGTTGCTCTCTCGATATCCTCATCTGCCTGTCTACGCCCACTGCAGGGCAAAGGCCTCTCCCATGTTTCGCCAATCAACCCGGTCCTGTGCTTTCTGCTGCCACGTTATACCTGCAAACTTCTTAATCTCATCTACCCACCTAATTTTCTGTCTCCCCCTCACACGTTTGCCATCTCTTGGAATCCAGTCAGTTACCCTTAATGACCAGCGGTTATCCTGCCGACGTGCTACGTGCCCGGCCCATATCCATTTCTTCTTCTTGATTTCAACTATGATATCCTTAACCCCCGTTTGTTCCCTGACCCACTCTGCTCTCTTCCTGTCTCTTAAGGTTACACCTATCATTTTCCTTTCCATCGCTCGCTGCGTCGTCCTCAGTTTAAGTTGAACCCTCTTTGTAAGTCTCCAGGTTTCTGCTCCGTAGGTAAGTACCGGTAAGATGCAGCTGTTATATACCTTCCTCTTGAGGGATAGTGGTAGACTACCATTCATGATTTGATAATGCTTGCCGAATGAGCCCCATCCCATCCTTATTCTTCTAGTTATTTCACTCTCATGGTTCGGCTCCGCGGTTACTACCTGTCCTAAGTAGACGTACTCCTTTACAACTTCCACTGTCTCGCTACCTATCGCAAAGCGCTGTTCTCTGCCAAGATTGTTCCACATTACTTTAGTTTTATGCATATTAATTTTCAGACCTACTCTTCTACTTTCCGTATCCAGTTCAGTAATCATAAGCTGTAATTCGTCTCCCGCGTTACTCATCAATGCAATGTCATCAGCGAATCGCACGTTACTGAGATACTCTCCATTAACTCTTATCCCTGACTCTTCCCAATCTAGCGCCCAAACTGTGCATAGGCAAAAATCAGATGTATGCATTAAGGGACAAGGAAGGCAAGGTCACAACCAATATGGATAGAATAGTTGGGATAGCGGAAGAGTTCTACAGAGATCTGTACAGCAGCCGAGACAGTCAGGATGACAACGTAAGATGCAATAATAGCCCAGAGGAATCTGAAATCCCACCAGTATTGACAGGAGAAGTTAAGAAAGCCCTAAAGGGAATGCAAAGAGGCAAAGCCGCTGGTGAGGATCAGGTAACATCAGACCTGTTGAAAGACGGTGGAGAGATTATGTTAGAAAAACTGGCCACCCTGTATACGAAGTGTCTCTCGACAGGGAGAATACCGGATTCTTGGAAGAATGCCAACATCATCTTGATTCATAAGAAAGGCGACGTCAAGGACCTGAAAAATTACAGGCCCATCAGCTTACTGTCCGTTGTCTACAAGCTATTTACAAAAGTAATTGCTAACAGAATTAATACGACATTAGAGTTCAATCAACCAAAGGACCAGGCAGGATTTCGTACAGGCTTCTCAACAACAGACCATATTCATACTCTCAATCAGGTGATAGAGAAATGCGCGGAATACAACCAACCCCTATACATAGCCTTCATTAATTACGAGAAGGCATTTGATTCGGTGGAGACATCAGCAGTCATGCAGGCACTGCGGAATCAGGGCATCGACGAAGCCTATATAAACATAATGGAAGAAATCTACAGCGGATCCACAGCCACTATAGTCCTCCATAAAGAAAGCGACAGAATCCCAATAAAGAAGGGCGTACGGCAGGGAGACACGATCTCTCCAATGCTATTCACCGCGTGTTTACAGGAGGTTTTCAGGGCGCTCTCTCGATATATACACGATCTAAGCCAAGTCACCGAAAACGTCACTACGCATGTGCACGGCTGTGCCGACAAGCAGTCACGTCATTTCGGAGACGAATTCTAGGTAGCAAAACTATGTCGCTCCGAAACCTTAGCGACCTGGAAGCTACGTGCAAGGTTGCATGAGCACGCTGAAAAGTTGCTCGAGAAGCGCTGATGAGCATGGGGTCATTACGTCACGCGGAGGCCGCGCCACTTGCATAGTACTAACGCAGGCCTATATGTACTTTTTTATCGAGTAATATATTTTAATATAAAGAATGAAAGGTGCGCGTAGCTGGGGACATCCGATCATTCATGATTTTGCCGCCAGAGGCGCCACAGGTCATTTTTAGCGACTTTCAATGAAGAAATAAAAATATAAATCCGCCTCTACCGAAAAAAAAACAGGATTGGTTTGAGTCAATGTGACGGACAATCTTTTCATCAGTGGGGTCATCTGATTTCATGTTATGGCCAGTTGTCGGTCGCTTTAAACATATTTATTTTTACGCTGCCGTGAAGGTCGACCTGTAGATCCATGAACGGCTCAAGTGACGGACTCCGAGCACAAGCGGCGTCCACGAGCAATGCACGGTAGCGACAGGCCCACTAGATGGTGCTCCAGAGGATGCCGCATTGTTCCGTTCGTTACTGTTCGCTACAATTAGTTGTTGTCATTGGCATATATCTGGGCTTTATTTTTGGTTCCAGATTCTAAACACCTCTGAACCACTTTGGATGGTCAAGCGTTCGTACACAATACCGAATCATACCTGCGTATATGCCAGAAAGGTGTTTCTAAATAATACGTATTATGATTTCGTGCAGTATTACTTGGACAACAAAACGTAAGTAAAAGTTCACTCTAGTGATAGAACATAATCGCTAGTAAAATGAATAAATTGTTCTTTAGGTCATCTTAAGTGTCTGATTCTGGCTATTATTGAGGAATATGTTCTTGCTAAAGAAAGAATGATACTGCTTAGGGAAAGCATATATCCCTATCAAATATTCTCATATGGCATATATGCCACATAGTCAAGAAACTTGTATGAACAGATCAATTATATGTGCTGTCATATGATTATACGAGGTTATGTAATACGCATCATATGCGTCATATGACATTCTCCGGCAGTGTTGCTTTTCCTCCATTTCAAGTACATTCGCGTTGCGATGAAGTAATGATGTTTTCGGACTCATGTTCCTGTTTGGTGCACATAACATTACATCACGAATGCAACAAAAACACACATGGGCCTTCGCACTTAAGTCACTGCTGTAATAGCTAAGAAAAGGGCGTTGAGTAACTTTTCGCCTGGGTGAAATCTAGAGCACAATTTGGAAAACGTTTCCTCGATTTGCATTGCCGACTTGAAATGGAGCCTCTTAGGTAACACTATTGTTCGCTAAGTGCGACTATACGTTTTGGCTTGTGGAATGGTCAACGCCACAGCAAATCGCCGTTTCCTTCGGCTGGTTTCCTGGAGCCGCTTCCCATCCCGTCCACTAAAAATTCACAGCGCAAACACCCAAGACTCCCCCATATAAAAGAAGACACACACGAGCGCTGACTATCAACTGCTTTATTTCTTCATTCGTCAATGCATATATAAGCCCAAGGCAGCCTCACCGCACAGGCGTACACAACAAGTTCTAAACAGGTGAATCGGTGATAATGTGAGTGTATTATATACGTGACGACAAGAAACGGTATTCAGATGGATGCAAGGACAAGGTTGTATCGCTGACACAAAGACGATCCCTTTTCATGATGTGAAAAGCTTCTAAAGCCAGCCACGTCTGCTCATTCTGACTTCTGCCTAGGATCGACGTCTGTTCAAATCGCGCCTCACAGTTGCTGCAAGAGTTAATATGAGCCACAAGATGGGCTCCTTTATCGACATTCTTGTTAACTTTTTGCGCGTGTTCCCTGAGCCGCTCGTTGACGCGTTGGAGCGTCATCCCGAGCAAGCATTTCCGCCGTAGTTGCTTAGATCATTTCCGCCCCTTTGCCCTAGTCGCGATTTAGAGCAGGAAACTACTTCGCTGCTGTTTCTTCTGAATGCTTAAGCGGTACATGATAACACGCTCTTTCGATCAGTTGCGCAAGCAATATAACCTATTTTCTTGTACACGAAATCATCCTGATGCACACGGTGCACAGCAACTAAACATTAAGGCAACTTCGCAAGGGGTGCCAAGTCCATAGGTGGGCGCACGGGGGACTGCCCCCCCCCCTGCCCCCCTATTTACCTAAGAGACGGGGGGGGTGCAATATCGGCCCAGTACATTAACTAAGTAGGGAGGGAGGCACTGCGAACAAACCATTTTCATGTCGTCGGTTAATGGCGACGGCACCGGCAGGCACTACGTCATCGGCCAAAAACAAGGCACGGTCCTCAGCCCCACACTGTTCAATGCCACGCTCATTGGTCTTAGAGTGGAGCTTCCCAACAATACCAAAATAAGCGTACTCCAAGTATTACCAAATAAGCGTACATCAAATAAGTACACCAAATAAGCGTACATCCAAGTATTCGCGCCTTCAAGGCCTGCAACTTTCAACAGCACTGTGGTGCATTGGCGCTCACAAGGAAACCAATGATGCGCTTTCCGATCTTGGCTGACGGAGCAGTGATTCCTGTGGTCACACATTACAGATATCTAGGTGTCGTTACTGATCGCATTTTATCTCGGTCGAAGCTTACCTCGACGATACGGACCAAACTAGTCAGCTTAGTAGACGCGCTTTGTGTTGCAGCAGGACTAAGATGGGGCCCCCCTGAGAACAACCTTCTGCAGTTTTACCAGGCATTGTTTGTGGCATATGTGCGCTACAGCTCACTTGTGCTTTCACGTATGCGTACAACGTGCATTCGTACGTTCAAGAGCCTTCAAGCGCAAGCACTCCGGATATACCGCGTCCTTCCTCGATGTACTTCAACATCAGGCACAGTTGAAGAGTCACACACTCACAATATCGAGATTTACATGTCTTGTGAACCGCTTCGAAACAACCTTCGGCTGGTTACCCGGTATGCGCACGACCATTTGTCTTCACTGCAGACGAACCGATCAGACTGCGCCCACTCGGAATGCAGGGATGATGGTTTTGCACAAACCGCCATCCATGAAGTGTCACTGTGGACACTGCGTAAACCATTGGTGTGCCTCGAAATACCCGGGATGCCAAAGAAATCACTTGTTCCTTGTTCTGACCTAAAGCAACTCACTTCTGTACTTGCCTAAGCAATAGAACGACTCTATACACGCATACACTTGTGGGTCTGTAACTGTGTGAATTTCGACTACTGCATTTGTGATCTCAACTGAATATCGCTCGGCACTACCGGTTAGATCATAAGCCATCATCAACAACAGCAAAACTGGTTGCTAAGCGGGAAGTTGTTCACGTTGTACCCAATCAAGCACCAAGCAAGTACACAATACGCTGTGATGCAAAATCCGCATTGCAAGTCCTTCATTCATGCTCAAGACGAGGACAATATTACGTATTGTCATCCGCATTTGAGCTCACGGAACGGAATGGTCACTCGGTCATCTCCCAATGGCTAACTGGGCACAGTGGCTTGGCAGGCAACGCGCGAGCGTTGCTGCAGCAAAAGCCGCTGTGGATAACAGCACCCTTCTCGTGAAAATCGCGTACTCGCGAAGTGACGTGAACTCTTTGTTGAGATCGCTTATGCGAGATTTCACAACAGCCTACTGGTCTTACTCAGACCACCGGCATAGGCGTTCGCGGGACAGACCCTCACATGAAATTTTTACTCCCGGCTAAAATAAAGCAATCCCACGCCAGCCTGTTGCACCGGAGTCGACTAGGCGTCGTCTTCCCTAGACGCTAAGCGCACCTTATCGGCCGGGTTGAAAGCCCAAACTGTGAGCGCTGCCAAATGGATGAGAATAACAAATGTATTGTGCGACATTGGCTGGCATCTGTGTGAGCACTCTGAGCGAAACTAACCTATTGTGCGCAATGTCCGACCAATCAGCATCAACGGCTGCAACAAGGCGACGAGCCCGTTGAGCGAAATCGCACGCGTGAGGCGCAGACCACTTCGAAACGATCAAAGCTTATCACCTTCGGGCTAACGCCGCAGCAAACTCGGCGGCAGCTTGAAGCAGAAGACAACAGCGACTATACTGCCACGGCCGCTGCGGAGCGATGCCTTATGCCATGCCATTCTTATCATCCAACACTCGCGGCAGCTTGATCGTGTGGATAACGCGGATGGACAGTCGCTCTGACCACTGGCCAAACGCGAAAAGCACGAAAAGCATTGGCATAGGAAAAGGCGTCGTTCGCGTCAAGCTCGTCAGAGTGATCAACAGACGCCTGTTACATAATGATCACATGACTTCTGTGATAACTGGATGATGAAAACAAAGATAGCGCGTGTCTCGGCGCTTGTCTCTGGAACAGCGGCCACGGAATTCAGCAGGAGGACGTCACATCTCCCCGTTTCATAAGCATCGTGGGCCTGCCAAGAAAGAAACACATTTCACAAATTAGTCATCAATACCAAGTCTTTTCAGAGCTCGTATGACGCGCCCATATCGCCTGGTTCTTTGCTTTAGACTTGAAGTTTCGTTCGATGAACGAGGCTCCTGGATGTCAAACGGCTCGGTAGCTACGATGTCTTTGTCCGTCGCGTGCGTTGTCTCGCTGTTCCGTTGATGCTGCTCAGCCTTTACGGGGCTTGTTTTATTGCGATAGCAGTTATATGGACACTCTCGGCTGGCTTTCGCCGTCGGCGTCGCCGTCGCCATCATGTCCCGTATATGTACATGTATCTATATATTTATAAAAGCCACAAAAAATAATTCAGAAAAATGTTTCCGACGCGCGGTATCGAACGTGGGACCTCTCGCTCTGCAGCGCGCGGCGCTAACCGCTGAGCCACGAAAGCGCACGATCTTCAACGTTCAAAGGTTCAAAGGGAGAGCTGCTTATATACAGCGTGTTTCCAGCGTATTTTCAGCATTACCAGCGAGATGGCGCAAAGGGCGCGCTCGGTGGGGCTTTAGCTCGCCGCCCCCATCGTCGCGACGCGCGCTCTCAGGCACTACTCTCCGGCGCGCAGTTTGCCCGATGAGGGGTAGACGCCCGTGCGCGCGCGCGCTCATCTCATGGTCGGGAGAATAGTACGCCTTAGGCTTTCGCCGGAACGATTACGTTGTAGTTACCGAGCACACGAAGGTCACTTCGCTCGCTGCAGTCCCCCCCTTTTGCGAAAAGAGCACGCTTTTCAAACACAGCGAAGTAACAACAGTGACACTTGTTAGTTCGCGTTCGCCTGTGCTTGTGAATACGTTTCATGCGTCGTTTTTGTTTGCGCAGCGTGTTAAGTGTCGAGCTGTGAATGTTGTTAGTTCACTCTCGTCCTGTGCTAGTTGTTTTCGTGCGTCATGTGTGCGTGAACAGCGCCCTGCGCGTTTCGAGCTGCTTGCCATTCGTCGCTTGACATTCCAATTTGTTGCTATCGCATTCATTGCTTCGCCTTGTGGCGAAACTGTGACTTTTTTCCTCCGTGTGGGAGAAGGAACAGGTGACGCCTGTTTCTGCGTACGGTTTTCCCTTTAGTTTGGACCCAGTAGGATCTCTGTGTTTTGGAAGGACGAAGAACCGTCGCCTCGGCGCATCTGTCTTTTAGCCATACTTGGTGCCTGCGGATAGACAGGGAAAAGGTCTCGCAGCATGAAGTTAGCCAAAATAGTCTGTATTTTAGATGTGAAGCATCTTATGGCGAAGCTTAATCCGGTGGTGGTGGTGGTGTGCCGCGTGGCCTCCCTTACTGCGCATGCACAAACCCTTTAAAAAAATGAAAAACCTCCTCTCCCCCTCTCTCTCCTCTAGGCATCCCTCCCCGCGGCAACCACACCCTCACTGCGCATGCGCCTCCCCTCCTCTCTCACCTCCTACGCTCCCCGCTCTCTCCTCTAGGCATCCCTGCCCGCGGCGTCCATACTCCCACTGCGCATGCGCGTCCTCCCTCTCTCTCCTCTCGTACGCTCCCTCCTCTCTCCTCTAGGCATCCCTGCCCGCGGCGTCCACACTCCCCACTGCGCATGCGCGTCCCCTCTCTCTCTCTCTTCTCCTACGCTCCCCCCCTCTCTCGCCTCGCGACGCCGACGCAGGCAGCGTCTGCTAGCGAGTTCCTTGGTTGAAAAAACCGACTGCTCGCGCTGCACAACCATTCACTGGCCACCCCGTATATATGGCACTGGATCTTGACCTGCAAGGTGGTGCCGGTGGGAGATTTCTCCTGCGCGCTGTTGAACAATAAAAAAAATTCTCAGTGTGCGCGTTAACTAAAAGCGGACTTCGGGTCTATGTGTCCAGTCGGAGTCTTCTGTCTCTCATTGCGTATTAGCAGCGATTGTCATGTTCCAGTAGGAAACACCGCTCCATCACTGCGTGCTTTGCGCCTCCCCAGTGCTTTGCGCCTCCCCAGTTTTCTCTCCTGCGCAACGCTGCGATGAGCGCCAGCGTCAACGCCGCCGCCAGTGTAAGCGTTAGCGCCCGCTGCTTCACATCTACACATGGTTCCCTTTAGCGGGAGATGGTGTAATTTTTTTCGTCTTGATCTTTCCAAGATGCCTTTACAACTGCTGGCTTTAGCGCGGATGGCGTGCACGGTACTTTTGAGCGTAAACGGCGGCTCATTAGCAGCTGCGCTGGACTATAGCCGGTGAGACCCGGCGTGATTCTATAGTTCAGCAAAGCGATGTAGGAGACCTCTGCCTTCTTTAAAAGTCTTATAAGAGTCCCTGCCATGCGCTCAGCTTCCCCGTTAGCTCGTGGGTAAGGAGGACTTGTTGTGACATGCCTAAAGCCATAGTTTTTTGCAAAATCACGAAACGTGAATGAGATGACTTCTGGTCCGTTGTCCGATATTACCATTCCATGCCTGGCGAAGCACCTTATCAGATGCTGGATGACCGCCTTCGACGACGTTCCTCGATCCACCAGGGCGAGCTCAGGATACCTGGAGTGATAATCGACAACGACAAGATAGACAGCTCATTTCATCTCAAATAAATCAATTCCGATCTTCTGCCATGGCAGCTCGGTTGTTTCGGATGGAATCGTAAAATTGGGTACGCCCTCCGGCGCATGCTTGGCAGTTGGCCACGGTTTGTGCAACGTCTTTGCTAATTTCTGGCCACCAGACAGATTCTCTAGCGCTCACGCGGCAGCATGCAATTCCCTGATGTTATGTGGTGGACCTTCCGGAGCATTTCTTTCCGCAGCGCTCGTGGAATCACCAGCGTTGAGTCCTTCAGAAGCAACTGCTTGCAAACTGTAATGGTACCGCTATGCGCTCAGAATGGCTTGAAAACCTGTGGTAGGTGCTGTTTAGCGGGCCAACCTTGCATACAGGCTTCGAGCTACGACGCAAATTCGGGGTCATATGCTTGCTCTGAGCGTATGCTGGACGGCATGTCATCGGAGAGCGCATACTGAACGATTCCCTCCACGTGAGCCGCAACGTCTGCTTAAGACAACTCTCCGACAGAAAGCGCCGTGTTCATCACCCTCGCCCGAGAAAGTGTGTCCGCCGTAGCGATGCTTTTCCACGGGACGTGTAAGCGTGAACGAGTACCGCATAAGACGCATCCTGAACCTTTGAATTATTGGCGGTAGAGAATCGAGAGGATCTCGACCCAGTAGCGGGAGGAGAGGCTTGTGATCCGTCTCAAATAGAAACGCGAGGCCTCTTAGAAATTCGTCGAAACGTTCTGCAGCCCAAGTTAAAGCTAACGATTCTTTTTCGATCTGTGAATACTTCTGCGCTGTTGTTGTGAGCGATCTGGAGGCATATGCTACTGGACTTCTCTCGCCAGATAGCTAATCCTGGAGGAGTGCAGCGCAGAGCCCTAGTGAAGACACGTCCGCTGATACAATTGTCGAGTACCGGGGGGTTGTACCTCGCTAGGCATCTGTCCGAGCTGAGGGTGGTCTTGATCTTCTCAAAAGCTGCCCCTTGTTGAAGTCTCCACGACCAGTCACTGTCTTCGTAAGGGGGCTGCGTAAAGGAGCAGACATTGAAGCTGCATCAGGTAGAAACCTTGCGAGGTGGTTCATCATGCCTAACAATCATCGAACCTCAGCGACGTTTTGGGGTCTGGGCACTTCTGTGATTGCTATAATTTTCTCGGGGTCTAGGCCCACACCATTGCCATCGAATATCATTGCCAAGAATGCGACCTGTTCAACTGAGAAAGAACACTTTTCCCTGTTGAGCGTTACGCCTGCTTGTTGAAGTCGTTTGAGGATTTTATGAAGCCGCTTGTCGTGTTCCACTTTGTTCTTGCCATACACCAGAATGTCATCCATGTAGTTCAGTACGCCATCTAGGCCTTCTAAGACTTGCGAGAACCTTTTATGAAAAATTTCGGGTTTGATGTAATCTCGAACGGTAACCTGCGGTAGCAGTACTGCCCGTACGGCATAATGAACGTGGTCAGCTTTTGACATTCCTCGGAAAGCTTTGTCTGGTAGAAGCCAGAATGAGCGTCCAGTTTAGAGAAGACTTTGGCTTCCTGGAAGCTTCCCATAACTTGCTCAATTGTTCGCAGTTGATGACGCTTCCGTCTGATGAACTGCTTCAATTGAGTTAAGTCAACGCAGATCCTTCATGCTGCAGACGGCTTCTTTGCAGGACCGATAGGCGCACACCATTCTGTGTTGTTCGACCTTTTGTATCATTCCTTCTTGTTCTAGCCTCTCCAGTTCTTCTTTTACCTTTTCTTTCATGGCAATAGGAACCCGTCGTGGTATAGACAGACTGTATGGGACTGCATCTGACACAAGGCGTATCGTGTGTTCTCCCGATATGGTACCGGTGCCTTGGAATATCTTGAGATACTTGCTTACGATATCGTCAGTAGTGTCTGATCCATTTAGGAAGCGAACAATTCCCAGAGCTTTGATTGCAGGTAGTCCCAAAAAGGGCGTGCGCAAGTTATGCACGACGTAAATGGTTTGTTGTGAACAGCTGTTTTAGGGGCGAAGCTCCTTAGGGTGTGGGTCTTTCCCTCCTCTGTAGTAGTAGTATGTATGTAACCAGCTCTAGTTAGTTTTAAGAATTGCTCACTAGATGACGTTGTGCGTATATGTCCTTGGAAATAATATTACTAGATGGCGTTAGTGGTTTTCGTATAGTTGAAAGTTAAAGAGGATAGATGGCTCTCTTATAATTGGGATCGTTTATTTGGGATCGGATAGATGGCGCTGTTATAATTGGGATCGACGCGGTACTCGGAGTCGAGCACCGGAGGTGGACGCCATCGTGATCAACGGTGAGGTGAACTTCACCAGAGAGGAGGTAGTCAGCTCCACAGTGCTCTCGTGTGAGTCGCATGCAAAACCAGGGCAGCCGGTATCTGCGGAGCATGCGGCGGCTCCGGTACTCACGGCGGCACAACCCATAGCCAAGGACGCGTGGCTTTTACAACTCACAGCAGCGTTCTGTGGCGATACATGCGGAGGCGAGGCGTTGCGTCGAGCACTGGTGTGGACTTCGGCGTCTGAGTAGGTGGCATCGTCTTCCTCTGTCGTGGAACGCGAACTGACGTTGTCGCTGAGGCTGGGAGCGCCCGGAACACAAGTCGGCGACGCTCGTGCCCAGCTCACAATCGAACACCCAGGATCATGCAAAGACGTGACACTTGTTTCACGTCTTTGCATGATCGAGTGGCAATGTACGGAGGGATTCACGGTTACCCGAATGATCCCTCCGAGCTTCGCCCACTCACCATCATTTACTTTATGAATATGCTGTGATTTTTTTCCAAGATATTTTAGCGTCAAACTTTCCGATCGTACGGATGCTGGTATTGCTCGGTCTATAAGATCGTCTGTGTTTTGAAGAGACGGCGGAAGGGAAAAAAAAGTCACAGTTTCACCGCAAGGGTGAAGCAATGAATGCGATAGCAAAAAATTGTAATGTTATACGAAGTGAGGCTGGCAGCTAACTCTTTTTGGATCCGATCTCACGCAACTCTAGAAAACGCTTGTTTAAGAGAATTCTCTTCGCGTTGAGAGCGCAGCACGCAGAAGGGTACGCCGGCCCGGCCGCCGAGAAGGGGAGATAAAGCGCGCGCCGCGCCCGCGCTCGTAAAATCGAACGTCGCCCCCCCCCCCCCCCCCCGTCCGCTGTCGGCCGCCGAGAAGGGGAGATCGTAAAATCGATTCGTAAAATCGAAGGTCGCTCGAGGGACCCCCCCCTCGCGGCTTTTCACGCTCACGAACGACCGGCGGGCCCAGTTATATATATACATATACATATACGGCAAATGACGCCGACGCCGACGGCGAAAACCAGCCGCGAGTGTCCATATAATTGCTATCGCAATAAAATTTTCACCATCGACTGTCACTTCGGCTCCTGTATCTACTATCATGCGGAGTGTGTGGTTGTTTATCTTTACCCTGACGAAATGCTCACATTACGTGTTCGCACGCTGCACGACTGTGACAAGAGACTTGCTATCGGATTCGGCGATGCCATCGAAATTGGTGCCTGCTTGCTTCTTTTTTCGGCATGCCTTTTCGTAGTGGCCCACCTTGCGGCAAAATCTGCGCCTTTCTTTTTGCGCTGGACAATTGCTTCGCGGGTGAAATGGTCCGGAACAATAACTGCAGTTCATATGTTGATAAGCGGGCTTCGGACAGTGAGTAAACGTGTTCTTTGCCGCGGCTTTCTTGAGATATACTGTGGCGACGCAAGATTCTGGGACTGTGCCCTCGTGCACTTTTAGCTCGGCTTGCTGTTGCTTTACGGTTTCGCTCGCACGCGCTCTTGCCAAAGCCGTGGCCATCGATAGCATGGGGTCCATCTGCAGTTCTTCCGAAAGAACCTGGTCTCGTAGTGCTATTACAAAGCGGTCTCTAATTAGTCGTTCCGTCATGCCTTCGAACTCCCACCTGTCTGCTAGCTTGCTAAGCTCGGTTGCGAACTGGTCTACTGTTTCTCCCAGTTGTTGGCGGCCTAAATTACCTCGAGCACATTCGTGGACTATGTTCTCGATGTGGTCAAAGTAGCCGTTAAGTTTAGACTTTACAGGCTTGAAGTCCTCCATTTCTTCGTCTTTTACGTTTAGTAACTGAAGAATCTCCCTCGACTATCTCCCGTCGTATAGAAAAAGTCTTTACTTGACCTTCGTCTGTTTTCTCGTGTAGCATAGATGCGAATCTGTAGTCGTCAAATTTGTCCATCCAGGTGGGCCAGTCCGCTGCGTTCTGGAAATCGAAGGGCTTAGGAGGCTTGATTCCCGCCATTCGGAAGCGTTCTCACCCGTACCTCTTGTTGTGGTTGTAGCAGCTGCCGGTCGTTCGCTTGTTTACGGGGCCGTTGATGTGCTGCATGGCTACATCGGAACCACTTTCTACACCATGTCAAGCTCGTCAGAGTGATAGACAGACGTTTGTTACATCATGACCAAGAGAACGCCATCTTTAATGTTTTCTCGTGAAATATACAGTCAGATTGATCACATGACTTCTGTGATAACTGGATGATAGAAACAAAGATAGCGCGTGTCTCGGCGCTTGTCTCTGGAACAGACGGCCACGGAATGCAGCAGGATGACGTCAGAGTTCCGCGATTGCTCCCCTTTGCGAGAGGCTGCGAACATCCTGCCAAACCTGCGCTTGATGCCGCTAGAGGCGTCTTCTTGAGTTACGTCTGCACGGAGCCTATAGAGCGTGAAACAACGGGCGACAAGCTACTAACAGAAGTGCGCGACATGATAAGGCGTGGCTGGCCGAAAGCTGTCGCTCGAGAATTGCAACCATTCCGGAACGACGTTTCAAACTCTCTGTTGAAGCTGGTTGCGTTGTTTGGACGAATAGGGTAGTCATTCCAAAGTGTTTCCAGAGAATCGTCATGAATCTGCTGCACGAACAACAGATCGGAATCACAAAGATGAAAAGGGTTGTAAGATGAATGGTTTGGATGGCCAGGGACTGAGGATGCTCTGGAGGAAACCGTCCGAAAATGTAACGTTTGTCAAAGCGTACCAACAGCAGCATAGCTAGCGGCTTTAAACCCGTGCGAACACCCATGGCAAAGGGTGCATTTTGATTTCGCTGAGTAGGAAGGTAAAAAGTTCCTATTAGCAGCTGATATTTACAGCAAGTGGCTGGAAGTTAAAGTATGTAGCACGACGTCTGCTATGATGACAGTTGCAGTGATTAGGTCCTTGTTTGCGGTGCACTGACTTCCTTTAGAAGTGGTAACAGATAACAGGCCACAATTCCGGGTTGATGAATTCCAAAGCTATCTAACAGCGGAAGGTGTAACGCACACATTCACAACCCCGTACCACCCGCAGTTCAAAGGGCTCTACAAACTTCCAAGAGAGCCCTGTTTAAACAGTTGTTGGAGGACTGAAAAACAAGTAGTGCAAGAACAATGCAGCACAGAATAGTTTCCTTCTATTGTGCTATGGCATGACGCCACATGCATTCACTGGAAAACCCCCCCGGCCGAACTTTTTTGAGACAGCAGTTGAGCACCAGGTAGTTTATGGTGCGGCCGCAACTGACAAGGACCATGACCGAGAAAGTATAAAGAGTGAAACAGTCAGACGATAAGCGCAGAGTGAAGCCGCGATATTTTGGTGTTGGTGACCGTGTGTTCATTCCGTGCGAGGAGAGTCGGTGAAATGGCTGCCCAGGAAAGTTACACAAGTCCCCAACTATGTATTTGGTTTTCATTGGAAACCAAGTGAGTTTGTACATGCTGATCATTTACGACATTCTGTGCTGGGTGAACGAACCCTAATTCGTCAAATCTGCCTGCTTCACACCTGCGAGGTCGCCTCTCCTCCGCTGCCTGTTGTGCAACCGCAGCCTAAAGTTGAACCAAGGCCATCAGACTCTGTGTCAACCGATAATAATGATACAATTCCACTGAGACGGGGCGACTGGGAAAGGTGGCCTCCTGAGCGTTGCGGTCACGATCGTTTTTGATTCAGTAGTGAATGAAGAGTTGCGTAATGCTGCGCGTGAATGGTATCGTCATAGAATTAAGTGTTAGGGATGTCACCGTGTTATTGCGCGTGAGTGATTGTCTTGTGTGGATATTGTTCTGGCTCTTGTATTGTTCTTGTGTGAATCTCTTATTTATGCTGTCAGCATGCAACACCGTTAATAAAGCTCTTTCGTGAAGCATTTGCCGCTTTCCGCGGATACAACATCATGTAGGTAGAAGTTCGGTAAAGTGTTTGAAGAAGTTGCACAAGGTTGAAAGCCTGTCACCTATGTGAGAATATTTAAAACTTGTAGCATTCGATTCAAGTTATCAGCACAAATAATTACGTACCTATGCCATATGTCGCAAATGTTGGTGAAGAAGAAAACAAATTAATCTAGCTGTTCACATTGACCAAACGCGCTTTTGTAAATGTGCCAGCATTCAAGTGTAGTGAAGTGCTCCGAGCGTGAAATTGTGTAAGATGCCAAACAGGCTATTTCAACGGAGTGCCAAAACTATGCTGAACAAAACAACCGAAAAAATGTGGAGCATTTCGCTAGGGGAGAAGAAATGGCCAAAAATAAAGAAACCCAATATTATTAAGGCTTAAACACCAGCAATGAACACTGCGTCGATCACTTGTTACTGAGGACGTGACTTTGGCGGATCGCACAATGACAGCATTATTAACACATCAGCACCAATGCGTCTAGTGAACGATGATTATTATTCTGTAGGAATGGTGATATGCACAGAGCTGTCGCTGGTGCGCGAACATATCGAGCAGCTATTCATAGTTCGTGACAACTTCAAATAACTGCATGTGTTTTGCTGTCAAGCAGTAATGTTGTAAAATGCATCTGGGTTCAGAAGAAGTGTAAAATGCAAAGTGTAAAGAAGTGAAGAAGTGTAAAATGCAGAAGTGTAAAATGCAAAAAAGTGGGTTCAGAAGAACTTTAGCGAAGGCCTGTTCTAATATTCCACGCAACATCCGGGTGCAGTTCACTGGACGGTGGAGCTTGCATAAAAATTCCAGCCTCTGTCTCCCGCTCCCAGCCTCTGCCGTCAAGCCGTGTCCTGGCCCGACGCTCCTTCTACGCGGTAATTATGCGGCGGAACTGTCGTGGCCCTCAAATCAATCACTCTTCAGAGCATCCAGCTCCGCGCACTATCTACCCAGCCAACGATCATATCAGCAAGCTGCATGGCTTTCGCTCCGCCACCTGAACAAAGAAACCACCCCTGTACGTTTCACGCGTGCGTGGGATATTGATAAATATTAAAAAGCATGCTCAGACAACGCGCGTTTCAGTGGGCCCGGCAGCACGGTAATGATGGCCCGTGCCAACGTACCCCGCTTCTTCCGGTTGCAGATAATAAAGCCTTAACCATTTTACGAAAACTGAACTAGCCACCGAGCACTTGATGCAGCCGGGCCTACGGCATTTTTAACGATGTTGAGCGTTTGTATGCCTATACTCTCAGGCCATATAATGCTTACTTTAGTTGGATTTACCCCGGCCCCGACAGACAATTCTTAAAGTTTTGAACGAACTGCAATTTGGAGAGTAGGTGGTGTTAACACTACTAAACTCCATCGAAAATAAAGTGCTTGATCACCATAAAACGTTCAGAGAACTTGAAGCACGCCTCGACAAAATTGAAACACCTTGTGCCGGTATCACCGACATGCAGATTGAATATGATAAACTGCATGAGAGATGCAATGAATATACGGCACATATAAATGCACTGTCTACCCGGATAAATAATGCTGAAAATATATATATCAAAAGAACCACCCCACTTCACCGGTTGAATTGCTCGGAAAGGATCCCCTCGACATATCACCACCGACCAAGGACGACAGTTCAAATCGCACCTTTTCAGGCTACTCGGGCTGACCATCGGGTATGAGCGCTCGAGGACTAAATGTTACACACCTGCGCCAACGGGATGATGGAGCACTTCCACCGGCAGTTCAAAGCAGCCATCTCATGTGCCAACCCGACTCAACCCGGCTCGTGGATATCCCAGCCGTCACCCTAGCTCTTGGCGCCACTTCCAAGGCGGATATTCAGGCTACATCGGCAGAGCTCATTTACGGGGAACCACTTCGTTTTCAAGGTTAATTTCTCGCTGCGATGCCATCCAACACCGCGATGTGATATCCCGTATACTTCGTCGCCGGTCTCCGCCCGTCACCTGCAGCTCAGCACTGCAAGCCCACAGCTTTCGTTTGCAAGAATCTGGCAGCGTCCACGCACGCTTTCCTCCGCGACCACACCGTCCGCAGACCTTTCCTGCCGCCCTACAGTGGACCCTACCTGGTTGACTATCGCGACAACAAAAACTTTACCATGCTCGTGAACGGCAACGGCGTCCGCGTATGTACTGACCGGCTGAAGCCTGCATATATCGCTTTCGACGAACCAACAAATGCAAGTCCAACCGCAGGCGTGTACCACCCACCGTCGGTATCGCAGCACGCTTCTGTCACGACACGCTATGGACATCGGGTACGCTTCACAAATTTGTGCAAGGCCTGAGTGCTCTTTACAACGCGGGGGCGTGGTGGGGATGCGTAGCCTGGCGTGATACCACTGCACGATACACTACGTCTCCGATAACACACAGCACCCCCCGCATAGTCACCCGTGGCGTGGTCACCGGAAGAGGCTACAAAAACAAGTTGCCCCGCTTGGAAAGAAATTATTGCTTCGCCGCTAAGACGAGCGTGGCGTCGGTAAGCTCGCATGCTCCTCCTGCTGTGAATAAACAGTTATGTTTTAATGTTGGGATTCACGTTTTTATAGAAACGACATCCCACAAGGTCTTGATGAATGCTATCTGCATTCTTCAAGGACTTTTTAGAACTTTGGTTGATATAGTAGGTTTTTTGTTTGTTATCAGGTTCTCTTGCTGCAATCTGTATCGCAGGCCCATCCAAACTCGGCGAGGTCGTTTATCGGCCGGGAACGTGCTGGGGAAGAGGTCTTGCGCGACGGCATAGCCGGTATCTGAATTTCCGGGTCACAGATAAGATGCGCTCTTTATCGCTAAAGGAGCAAATCTCATAATTATAAGGTCTCATACCCCAATTTGGTAGCACCGATGCGATGCGTACGCCGGAAACAATGCGGTTATATCTGCATGTTTAAATGCTGGTTACAACCTTCGACAATGATCTTCTTGGTGTCATATACCGTTTCTTTGGGTTTATCTTCAATACCACACAAGCAGGGTGGTTCTTTTGATAGATATATTCTCAGCTATATTTATCCGGGTAGACAGTGCATTTATCTGTGCCGTATATTCATTGCATCTCTCATGCAGTTTACCCTATTCAATCTGCATGTCGGTGATACCGGCACAAGGTGCTTCAATTTTATCGAGGCGTGCTTGAAGTTCTCTGTACGTTTTATGGTGATCAAGCACTTTATTTTCGATCGAGTTTAGTAGTGTTAACACCACCGACTGTCCAAATTGCTGTTCGTTCAAAACTTTAAGAATTGTTTTGTCGGGGCCGGGGTAAATCCAACATCAAGTAAGGATCACATGGCCTGAGAGTATACGAATACAAACACTCAAAATAGTTAAAAATGCCATAGGCCCGGCTGCACCAAGAGTGCTCGGTGGCTAGTTCACTTTTCGTAATATGGTTGAGGCTTTATTATCTGCACCCGGAAGAAGCGGGGTACGTTGGCATGGACCATCATTAGCGTGCTGCCGGGCCCACTGAAAAGCGTCTTTATCTGGTCATCCATTTTAATATTTATCAATATCCCACGCACGCGTGAAATGTACAGGGGTGGTTTCTTTGTTCACGTGGCGGAGCGAAAGCCATGCAGCTTGCTGATATGATCGTTGGCTGGGTAGATAGTGCGCGGAGCTGGATGCTCTGAAGAGTGATTGATTTGAGGGCCACGACAGTTCCGCCGCATAATTACCGCAGAGAAGGAGCGTCGGGCCAGGACACGGCTTGACGGCAGAGGCTGGGAGCGGGAGACAGAGGCTGCAATTCTCATGCAAGCTCCACCGTCCAATGAACTGCACCCGGATGGTGCGTGGAATATTAGAACAGGCCTTCGCTAAAGTTCTTCTGAACCCACTTTTTGTACAGCCCTTCAAATCTAAGAAATAGATGCATTTTACAACAATACTGCTTGACAGTAAAACACATGCAGTTATTTAATGTTGTCATGAAATATGAATAGCTGCTCGGCATGTTCGCGCAGCAGCGACAGCTCTGTGCATATCACCATTCCTACAGAATAATAATCATCGTTCACTATGCACATTGGTGCCCATGTGTTAATATTGCTGTCATTGTGCGATCCGCCAAAGTTACGTCTTCAATAAAAAGTGATCGACGCAGTGTTCATTACTGGCGTTTGAGCCTTAATAATACTGCGTTTCTTTATTTTTCGCAATTTCTTCTCAGCTAGTAAAATGCTCCATATTTTTTCGTTTGTTTTGTTCAGCATAATTTTGGCACTCCGTTGAAATAGCCTGTTTGGCATCTTACACAATTTCATGCTCGGACCACTTCACTACACTTGAATGCTGGCACATTTACTAAAGCGCGCTTCGTAAATGCGAACAGCCAGATTAATTTGCCTTCTTCTTCACCAACATTTACCACGTATGGCATAGTTATGTCATTCTTTGTGCTGATAACTCGAATCGAATGCTACAAGTTTCAAATATTCTCACATAGTGTGAAAGGCTTTCCACGTTGTGTAACATCTTCGAACGCTTTGCGAACTTCTACCTACATGATGTATCCGCGGAGAGAGGCGAAGGCTTCACGAAACAGCTTTTTTAACGGTGTCGCATGCTGTCAGCACAAAGCAACGATTTACACAAGAACAGTACAAGAGCCAGAATATATAAGCACATAAGACAATCACGCACGCGCAATAACACGGTGACGTCTCTAACACGTCATTCCACGGCGATGCCTTTCACGCGAAGCATTACGCCACACTTCATTCACCACTCATACAAAAACGATCGTAACCGCAACGCTCAGGAGGCCGCCTTTCCCGGTTGCCCCGTCTTAGTGCAATTGTATCATTATCGGTTCACACAGATTCTGACGGCGTTGGTACAACCTGAGTGTCTGGTTCAGCAACAGACAGCGGAGGAGAGGTGACCTCGGAGGTGTGAGGCACGCAGATTTCACGACATAGGGTTCGTTCATCCAGTACAGAATGTCATAAAAATGATCAGCATGTACAAAACTCACTTAGGTTCCAATGACAACCAAATACATAATTGGGGACTTCACTTGCTTAATTTTTCAGGGCAACATTTCACCGACTCTCCTCGCACGGAAGGAACACACGGTCACCAATACCAAAATATGGCGGCTTCACTCTGCGCTTATCGTCTGACTCTTTCACGCTTTCTACTTTCTCGGTTATGGCCCTTGGCAGATGCGGTCGCATCAAAAACTACCTGGTCCGCAACTGCCGTCTCAAAAAAAAAGTTCGGCCGGGGTTTTTCTAGTGAATGTATGCGGCGTCGTACCACACCACAATAGAAAGTTTTCTATTTTGTGCCCAAGCAACCACAGATATTCCTCGGGAATCCGATACATATCCGTTTCGGCTGTAATAGATATCCATTGGAGATCCGTAAATCTCCGCTAGAGTTCTATCGGATGCACGACAGATATCCAAAAAAAAAACATTTTAGCACATTCAGTGGAGCTCCAAAACGGGATCCTGTCGTGGACATCTTTTTGACCTTATTCGTATGCTGTGCCTAAATGTACAGCCACGTCCACGTCTACGTAGAGCATGCGAGCAGCTGTTTTAGCGGCGAAGCTCCTTGGGGTGTGGGTCTGTCCCTCCTCTGTAGTAGTAGTAGTAGTAGTAGTAGTCGTAGTAGTAGTAGTAGTAGTAGTAGTAGTAGTAGTAGTAGTAGTAGTAATAGGTCGGCATAGGTCGGCAAACTCACTTCATGAGTCGACTCACTCCAGGCTCACTCAGGCTCAGATCGAGCCGTGAGTCTGAGTGAGTCCGGGAGAGTAATATTTTGGTGAGTTTGAGTCCGGAGTGAGTCCGGTTGAGAAACATTTTAATGAGTCTGAGTCCGAGTGAGTCCGGTAGAGGAAAATTTTGGTGAGTCTGAGTCCGAGTGAGCCATAAGCTGAAAATGTATTTCTTGAGTGAGCCTGAGTGAGCTCTACCCTTTTTTGCCGGTCTACGGTTCTACTTACACAACTTAGCTTTACTATCAGTCTTACTTAGGTTCACATTTATACTCATGCCGACTCACGCATACTTCAAAGCACTACGTTCATACGCCAGCTCAATATTTATTGATCAGAGGCGTGAGTTACGGAGTAGGTGGGGGTAACATGACCCCCCCCTCCCCCCCCCCCCCCCAAGCCCCCCGAAAACTCTTTCCCGGGAGTTTTTGATAAAAATATTTCATGTGTGTTATCTCTTTCCAGAAAAAGTCCTTACTGAATTGCAACCACTGATAAGGTACGAGATGAAAAGGCGCCAAGTACAGCACCGATTACGCGAGATATTGGTGTTAAACAGCATTTACACCAAGTTTGAAGAAGCCAACTGTACGCTAATGGACTCATGAGTCGGCTCACTCAGACTCACTCTGACTCAGATGAAGCCGTGAGTCTGAGTCTGAGTGAATCCGGCTGGGAAAAAATTTTCGTGAGTCTGGGGCCGAGTGAGTCCGGCTGGGAAAAAATTGTAGTGACTCCGAGTCCGAGTGAGTCCGGTTGAGGAAACGTTTGGTGAATCTGAGTCCGAGTGATTCCCCAAGGGGAAAAACATATTTCATGAGTGAGTCTGAGTGAGCTCCACATGTTTTGCCGACCTATGTAGGAAGGTAGCCACGTATAGTGGAATGTACCCACTCCACGTGATAAAGATGACGATGACGCCGTATAGTGGAATGTACCCACTAAACGTGATAACGATGAAGTATAATCGCGTTCCTGTATAGTGGAATGTACCCACTACACGTGATAACGATGACGATGACGCTTCCAGACCAGTGGAATGCACCCACTACACGTGATAACGATGAAATATAAGCGCGTTCCAGTATAGTGGAATGTACCCACTACACGTGATAACGATGACGCTTCCAGACCGTTCCAGAAAGCGCGTTCCAGACCACACTCTCTTTCTGCCATGCATGAAAACAATCGAGCTTCGCCCACTCATCATGACTTCACTTCGTGGATATGGCGTGATTTTTTTGCGCTGCGGGGCGACACCTTGTGGCAGTTGCGGGCTCTGACGTGGTCAGCATGACTATTAGGCAGTCCATGCTCCTGACACACCACGTCATAGCCCGAAACTGCCGCAAGGTGTCGTCCTGCAGAGCAAAAACTGGCTGCTTGCACACTCTAAACAAACGTGGACGCGGCTTTAGAATACCTCAGTGTGGTGGAACGCATGATGGTGTGGACCCAGGACCACACACGATGGATTGAATGCAGCTGACACCTGGTAGATCTCACTCAAATTATATGTATTTGTACGCTAATAAAAAAAATACAAAACTCTGTACATAAGGTCACACTCAAGAAAGTAGTTGGTTACATGCCAAAGTTACATGAAATGTCTCTACAAACGCAACTGTTGTTTCTCGCCGTACTTAGTCGTTTCGAGAGCTCGTTCTCGTGCCGAATCCATTGCATCGATGCTTTGCTTGGCTCATGGAGGATGTCACCATGAACCCAGTTATTGCGTAGCATGGCTTGGAGCCAAAGCAGTGGCAAAAAGCACCGCCATAGCTTCAAAAGTGGTAGAGTAGCTCCAGCTACTATGCTTGCCATTTGCAGAAAGCTTGAAACAGCAACAGCTACTTGGAACAGTCGGTGGAGCAGCAGCCACCTCACCCAATCCCCGGTCCCCAGGTATGATAGACTGCCTTGCCTGCTCCCTGGACAGGTTGCCCAGCAAAAGCACATGTCTCTAGTGCTCATCAATGCCGTGTCGACGTTATCTGGCACTCTGAAGTGAACGACCCGCGAGAAGTGACTGGCCTCAAACGCTGAGCAACACCAAACACTGACACCCGCCTCTCACAACCAAAGCCTGTGTTATTCCTCTTTGTCATCTCACGGGGATGCTCTGTTAAAATGTACAGTCATTTGGTAGTACGGAGATCAGTCGTCTATAGGCTGTTCAAAATGTTTCTGCCCTCCTGAAAGCAATTTTGTATGGCCATTCCTGGAGCACATAAGACCAGTCCAGAGGCATTTCCAGTTGTGTTAGTTTTCTTGAAGTTGACCCACTCGTGTGGATGAGGAACCTGGAAGAGAAAATGTCGTGAGCGCATGCCCTGCTGTTGAAAAAGTAAACTATATGCATAAAGTCATGTTGGCACAGTGCATATTGAACGAGCATAGAGGAGGAGACAAAACACCGCCGCTGTGTTTTGTCTTCTCTTCTGTACCCAGGCAGCACACAACGTCGAGCCGATATTGATTTTAAGGCGGCTGTGGGCGGCCCAACCACGGTCCGTCGTTGCCGGCATGGAGCCAATATCGGCGGAGCCGTTGACTTTCGCCGGCAAGATTGGGCCGATTTTGGCGTCCTTTAGCCGATGTTGGGCTTTCACCGGCATCATTGGGCCGAGTTTGCCGGCGTCCCGCCGTACTTCCGCCGATATCGGCTTAGCCAATGGCTTTTCACCGGCAACATTGGGCCTAGTTTTGCCGGCGTACCGCCGCATTTCCGCCGATATTGGCTTAGCCGATGGCTTTCACCGGCAACATTGGGCCGTGTTTACCGGCGTCCCGCCGTACTTCCGCCGATATTGCCGTAGCCGATGGCTTTCCCCAGCAACGTTGGGCCGAGTTTACCGGCGTCCCGCCGTATTTCCACCGATATCGGCTTAGCCGATGGCTTTCACCGCCAACATTGGCCCCGTGTTTGCCGGCGTCTCGCCGTACTTCCGCCGATATCGACGAAGCCGATGGCTTTCACCGGCAACATTGGGCCGAGTTTGCCACCGTTCCGCCACACTTCCGCCGATATCGCCGTAGCCGATGGCTTTCACCGGCAACATCAGGCCGAGCTTGCCGTCATTCTGCCGTGTATCAGCTGCTTCAACTGATATCGGCAGCTGAAGGCTTTCACAGGCAGTACTGGGCCTTTTTTCCCGTGTTGTTGTCGCTCTTAAAGCAATGTTGGCTGAGTTAATTGTTGGTTAGCTTTCATCGGTGAAGCTGGAATACCTTAATGTCTTCCTTGAGGCAATTATATATTGCCCTGTTGAGAACGTCCTCCTGCGTCGCGGCGCTCCAGAAGTCGTCGTCACCGACAGAGGTACGGATTTTACGGCGGAAATAATAAAAACGATCTTGACATACAAGTCACCGACGGACAACCGCACTTATCACCCGCAGAAGAATGGCCTCACCGAGCGGCTAAATAAAATCTTCGCTTACATGCTGGTATAATCTACTCTACGTCGACGTCGAACACAAGCTTGTAATGCCAGTAAGCGCTTGAATGTTACTTCGCCCAAGCTGCAGAAAACTGCTGCATGGATTGGTGTACTAGCAAAACTAAGAAAGGGCATGCATGCATTGTATCGTGCTAAGGCCGCATGTACTGTTCGGGGCGCGAAGTAACGCTGACTGAATAGCTTGCATCCGTTTGTTAGTTTCTGCTAGGACATTAACTCACACTTATCACTAGCGCTGTAGCTTTTCTACATAAAAAAGCGGCCTTCAGACTGACTCACATTAGATGGCCATTTCGTTGACGAGCTGAACTGTTCAACGCTACAAAAACTTTGGAACTTACATTCAAAGTACTGCTCTTTCATAAATGTTTTTGCCATTGGTCGGTAGACCTCACTGATATATCCAGCACCAGGATTCGGCCTATCCTTCCAGCAGGAATACATTTAGCGGAAGAAATTTTATGTGAATACTCAGCGTGGGCATAAATCGGCCTTACATCACATTTCTAGCGCTATATCCTTTACAGCCTTTCAGCCGCTGACCGCATGGTGCGAGTGCTTATAAACTGCACGAATAGTTTCCTGGCTGTGGGTGTGCTCGTATTTACGCGCGCGCATGTTGTGGTCAAGCGTAACAAACGCATTTGTTTCAGTGATATCACATAATTTTGCCTCGTGAAAGTAGTAAAAAGCTCAACAAGGGGTGTTGCTGAGCTAGTTGTTCATTACTTGAGAAAAATAGCTATGGCGCAAGAAAGACCGGGAAGAAGTGTAGACACGTTTTTTCGGTAAACGCCTTCCAAACCAATTTGCCCGCCTACACCAACAATCGTTAACGAACATACAAACACGTGTTTAACGTGTGTTTGTCAGTTCGTGTTTTCACTTCATCGGCGTCTTTTGGTCCCATACCAACCATTTTGAAGTAAAAATCTCGTTCGCTTCCCACGATTGCTTCCCACGTGCTTTTAGAAACAGTCGTGTTTAATGCTACTATTATTGCACGGGAAATACGATAAAAAATGCTGTTGCAACGTGGTGTACGGAAAGTTTTCACGTAGCGATGCGTTGTAACAAGCGATGCATTGAAAATTCCACGTAGCCCTCAGACGACATGCTGTGGAGGGGACAAGGGGGGGGGGGGCGCACACTATTGTCGGAGGCTGAGCCGGGCTTCTAAGAAGGGAGAATCAGCTTTTTTTCGTCTTCTTCAACCTCTACACCCCCCCCCCTCGTCTTTACTCCTGTCGTTCAGCGTCATTGTCGCGAAACTTGCTCGACCAGGCAGGGAAGGGTAGCCAGCTCGATGGAAGGATAAGTTGTAGCGAGAGCAGGCTTTTTCGCCCCGGCCAGCAGAATTCTGCAAGTGTCGGTGTGTGGACATGTGCGGAGGAAAGTCAAAAACGTGTGCGAGACGGATACGCGGCAAGATTCCAGCACTGTTTTCGACAGAAATCACCGCAGCAACCAGTGGCTACGTGCTTCCATATTGGACTCGCTCGCTTCATTTAAGGACACGTCCTGAATGCTCTTACGTCTGTAAAATCATATTCTTGTTCTCTTTATCGTGCGTTCGCTATTGACCTTGCCTTTTATTCGCTCGTGTTCTTACCGATCCAAGGGCCACACGTGAAAGGTATTCATGCACGGTTCTTTTCCGTTACATTCTTACCTTGTGATAAGCATAGCGTGCGTGCGTATCCACCTTGTTTAGATGTACAGTATATAGAACCTTGCGGCACCACTGCAAGGTTTTTCAGGTCGCGTGCTGTAGTTTATTCATGTTTCTGTCCTATAAGTTATGACTGAAAGAATTGTGATTTCCGCTTAAAGGATAGGGTAATTCAATTTCTAGTCATGTGTTACGATGGACGAACGTTTGCGAACTAACCCAACCTTATATTTCGATGAATTTGATAAACATGGGGTGGGGGGGGTTTCTCTGTCAGTAACTAGCCCACGCGCATACATGATCTGCTAGTCTATTCGCCACTCTTAATCTCCCTTTCTCGCCAGGCCGCCTAACATGATCTTTGTTTTCTTCGGGTAGATCTCTAATCCGGCTTCCTTCGTTTACATCACCAGTATTTTTTTTTTCGAGATTCGTCACCGCCATTGCCGAAAAGCGCGACATCGTCCCCAAAACACAAGTAGCTATGATATTCTTCGTTAATTCTTAATCCTATTTTTTCCGGTTCTACATTTTTAAATATTTATTGTGAATGTGCAGTGAATAACATTGAAGAGATTGTAACTCTTCGCCTGACCCCATTCTCGATTATATTTTCGTATTTTAGTGAGAAATGCGGTGGCTGTGGGATCGTTTTAGATGTTGGCTAAGGTATCTATAGGTGTTAGGTGTTCCTTTATGGCATCATTATTCCGGAACTGCTGGCGTGTGTTCATATGTGTGAATAAATTTCTGTTGATCACTTTGCAAATGTATTGCTCCTTCATTACCTAGACGCATGTGTAATTGATGCACCAGGGCTTTCATCCTTTTAGTTGTGTTGGAGACAATACTGACTTTTCTTCTCGGCCTTGCGCGGTTCCACAGAATTCTGGGTTTCAATGGTACGCTAAGACCCCAAATAGGTCGTTCTGATTATGAAGTATTTACCGAATACGGCGCCAACGGTAGTCGATGAATGCCGTTGTGCCGCGAATAGGTTTTTTAGCACTGCGCTCTTACAGTGCAGTAATCACAGGAATACCGAACTACCATGGTCGGCACGCAGCCATTTAACTTTATAACACGCCGATCAGCCTTTTTAATCAAGCTACTGTACGCATCGAGCACCTACCGCCGGTGTCCCCATCTAAACTGGCTACGTGCAGACTACAACGGCACAGTATGTTACCTTACTCACCGCACGGTAAATTACCATAATCACGAGTGCTAACCGTCGCACAGGCGGCTTCCCGAACTCGGCGAGGCCGACACCACGCCTGCATCGGCCAGCTTACGTAGGACCAATGACGGCTTGCCATCATCTGCTGAATAACGGCAGGCCGGTCTCGGCCCAACGCCGGCTAGCCCTCATCGGCCCAACGCCGGCTAGCCCTCATCGGCCCAATGCCGGCTAGACCTCATCGGCCCAACGCCGGCTAGCCCACATCGGCCCAACGCCGGCTAGCCGACATCGCACCGATGTGGGTGAAAGTAGCGCGAGCGTGATTTGCCGACATGGGGCCAATATTGCCGCCGACGTTCGCCGACGTTGGGCCGAGATCGGTCCAATGCCGGCGTGCTGGCTGGGTACTTGCTCAATTTGCACCATGCAAACTTGTCGATACTGCATCGCCAACTCACCTAATTTACCATACTATTATGCATGTCCAATTTTTTTTGTGATGTAACAAACTTTCTACCATAAGTTCACCTATGTACTATATTCCTTTTTCCTCTAAACAACAATGGATAGCAGTGTACGAAAAGAAAAGTATTTTAGCAAAGTGGTTTGTTAGACCAGTACATGCATAAATGCTATGATAGCTGTACAAGGGCTAAGGAAAGAAAGCGAGAAGACAGAAAGAGTGCCTAACTCACATTTCATCACAAACATCACAAATATGCATATCACAAATATGCAACAATGCAGTAATCCCATTCATCAAATAAAAAACATTATTCAATTTTACCATCTAGAAAAGTATTTGAAGGTATCACAGTATAGTTGCCACTTATATGAGGTTGTGTGGCTTAATGCAACTTGCTCGCTGCAGGAGATAGTAGGTGACCTCCGTTCTGCAGAGCCCTAAAAAACGAAGAAAAAATGTTCTCTGGATGACTACTACTACGTCAAAATATGCAATAACAGCTAATTACCTGTGTCTAATAGTGATGTATTTTTTCACCATGTGTAGCTGCTTCACCCCCAGTCATCACTCATTTGTCTATTGTAGAATGCCTCTCTTAGTGCACTTGATTTGGTGCTAGAAAGATCAGAAGATAACATTTGCAGCAGAAAACGCAAACTGAACAAGTTATTGAGAGGAAACCCTATAGTATATTGCAACTTGAATTTAGATAACTAGTGATTTTCCATAGAATGCTCATGACATGGCACATGACCATTTTTACAACATCCTTGCATCAAAAATAGAACTCCAGCGGCATTCCGGCCACGGCAGTCGCATTTTGATGACGGCAAAATGCTCGAGGCCCATGTAAGATTTAGGTACACGTTACAGAACACAAGATGGCAATGTGTTTTGGTGTGTTACAAGCACAGCATGCGTCAAAAGACATGTTTTGTCGAAAGTCTGGAACTTGAGCAGGAAAGTTGAAGCAGCCTGTGAAATTTCCTATTTGACAGCACAGGCACTCAGTGCTGCTGCGAAATCACTATACTCAGAAATAGGCTGTGCATCGAGGCACTGTGAAAGGCTTCAAGATTGAATCAGTCTTTTGAACAAGTGAGCTAAGCAGGCTAGACTCTCCTTGTGTAAAGCCGGAGGACTCGATTAGCATCACTTCTCGGGCCCCATTTGCAATGGTGTAATTGTACCTGCAATTTCACAGGCTGCGGCCACAGCTATTCTTTTGTCACAGCTAGTGGGCTTTACATTCACCCCAGAGACCACATACGTCAGAATTAGATTACTGGCCTATCCCTGCGAAGTGTAGGACTTGAACAATATTATATGCACAACGGAGTGCGCCAACAGCAACTGAAACAGTTGCATAAGTATCGTAACATTGCCAGTGTCAGTGGTGAGTCTATGTCACCGGGGAAAGGTGGGTGCAATAACCAGCGCATCAACAGAACCAAAAGAGCAACGAAACGGCACCCGTAAGTTAGTGACGACACGATCATTGTCTTTTTAGCGGTCGCGGTGCAACAGCTAGCCCTCTCGATAAATCCCACAAAACGGCTGAAAAGCAAGTTAAAACTACTTACCTATACAATGTCTCCAGTCGCTGGTCAATTTCGGTAAAAATCGTGGACAAAACAATGTTTCTGGCGCTATTCTGCCACTTTCCACACTTCTTTCGCACCTACATTGCGCGAGAAAGAATTTAAACCGATCTCAACCAAACCGCCATAAATGCATTTTGGATTTGAGCATGGATTGATTTGGCTTAGTCAGAAGACGAGAAAAGGCGTTCGTGTAGTGGTGGCGCGGTGTTCAAAAAGTTCAACGGCGTGGCCTGCGTGGCGTTTGGTGTAAACAACTTTTTTCAGCAACAGCGAGCAAGCGAAAATATAAAAAAAAGGAAAAATCGTTTTCCAGTTCAGCAAGATATACTCAGTATTATTTTATTGTGGGGCTTAAACTATGTCGTCAGTTCTTTAGACTCCCGAATAAATTTTGTAGATAGAAGAAGGCATTGCGTTCACGCACGGAGTCTATGTGTTGAGGTGTTTAATAGCATCACTGAAAAAACTTTATAAATATCCTTTGAAAATCCATCAGTGGATGTCGATCGTACATTCGTAAAAGCTCCAGAAATGGATGTCCACAATGAGATACCTAGCGTACGTCTGTCGGCCATCCCATCTTGGCAATTGATACTAGGCGCTTCTGCGCATCTTGGGCGGATATCCGTGGTTATTTGGGTGCGGCAGTGTTCTTGCACTGCCTTTTTCTCTGTCCTCCAAGAACTCTTTAAACAGGGCTCTCTTTGATGTTTGTAGAGCCCTTTGGACGGCGGGGGGGTACAGGGTGTAAATGTGTGCTTTACATCATCCGCTTTTAGAAAGCTTTGGAATTCATCAGACCGGAATTGTGGCCTGTTATCCGTCGCCACTTCTTGAGGAAGTCAGTGCACCGCAAACAAGGACCTCATCACTGCAACTTTCATAGTAGCAATCGTCGTTCTGCATACTTTAACTTCTAGTCACTTGCTGTAAGCATCAGCTGCCAATAGGAACATTTTACCTTCGTACTCGGCGAAATCAAAATGCACCCTCTGACATGGGTGTTCGCACGGGCTCAAAAACGCTAGCTGTGCTGCGGTTTGTACGCTTTGACAAACGCTACATTTTCGCACGGTTTCCTGCAGTGCATCCTCAGTCCCGGGCCACCAAACCATTCACCTTACAACAATTTTCCTCTTTGTGATTCCGATGTTTTGTTCGTGCAACAGATTGATGACAATTCGCTGCAAGCACTTTGGAATGACTACCCTATTCGACCAAACAAGGCAACCAGCTTCAACAGAGAGTTTGAAACGTCGTACCGGAATTGTTTCAATTCTTGAGCGACAGCTTTCGGCCAGCCCTGCTGAATGATGTCGCGCAATTCTGTTATTAGCATGTCACGCGTTGTTTCACGCTCTATAGGCTCCGTGCAGACGTAACCATGAAGGCGCCTTTAGCGGCAACAAGCACAGATTTGGAAGGGTTTTCGCACCGCTCGCACAGGGGAGCAATCGCGGAACGACGCCTTTTCCGATGGCTATGCTTTTCGTGCTTGGCGAGTGGTCAGAGCGACGGTCCATCCGCGTTATCCAGGCGATCGAGCTGCCGCGAGTGTTGGATGATAAGAATAGCATGGCATAAGGCATAAGGCATCGCGCCGCAGTGGCCGTGACAGTACAAACGCTGATGTCGTCTGTTTCAAGCTGTCGCCGAGTTTTCTGCCGCGTTAGCCCGTGGGTGACAAGCTTTCATCGTTTAGTGAGCGGAGCGGTCCGCGCTACACCCACGCAGTTTCGCTCAACGGGCTGGTGGCCTCCGTTGTCGTTTCGTCCAATTGTATGTTTTAGATGTGAAGCATCTTATGGCGAAGCTTAATCCGGTGGTGGTGGTGGTGGTGGTGGTGGTGTGCCGGCGTGACCACCCTTACTGCGCATGCGCAAACCCTTTCAAAAAAATAAAAACAAAAAAACCTCCTCTCCCCCTCTCTCTCCTCTAGCCATCCCTCCCCGCGGCAACCACACCCTCACTGCGCATGCGCCTCCCCTCCCTCTCTCCCCTCATGCGCTCCCCCCTCTCTCCTCTAGGCATCACTGCCCGCGGCGTCCACACTCCCACTGCGCATGCGCGTCCCCCCCTCCCTCTCCTCTCCTACGCTCCCCCATCTCTCCTATAGGCATACCTGCCCGCGGCGTCCACACCTCCCCACTGCGCATGCGCGTCCCCCCTCTCCTACGCTCCCCCCCCTCTCTCGCCTCGCGACGCCGACGCCGGCAGCGTCTGCTAGCGAGTTTCTTGGTTGAAAAAACCGACTGCTCGCGCTGCACAACTGTTCACTGGCCACCCCGTATATATGGCAGTGGATCTTGACCTGCAAGGTGGTGCCGGTGGGAGATTTCTCCTGTGCGTTGTTGAACAATAAAAATTCGCAGCGTGCGCGTTGACTAAAAGCGGACTGCGGGTCTCTGTGTCCAGTCGGAGTTTTCTGTCTCTCATTGCCCATTAGCAGCGATTGGCATGTTCCAGTCGGAAACACCGCTCCATCACTGCGTGCTTTGCGCCTCCCCAGTTTTCTCTCCTGCGCAACGCTGCGATGAGCGCCAGCGTCAACTCCGCCGCCAGTGTGAGCGTTAGCGCCCGCTGCTTCACATCTACACATGGTTCCCTTTAGCGGGAGATGGTGTAATTTTTTGTCCAATTGTCCAACCAAAAAACAAACTGTGCAGGCATTTCGGGCCTAATTTTTGATTATTTTATGCATTGATGAAAGCTGACTGATGGCAGCATAATATAATGTTTAATTGCACGATAATTAATATAATCACTGAAACTCACGCAAAACTGTATATTACTGTAATTTCTTTCCTGGAATGCAATACTGAGTGCCTTGGAATCACGCCATGCGAATTTGACGCATTTGAAGACAGTACATAATTATTCCCGCCTGAAAAGGATATAGTTGGCATGCAGAATTCCTCCATACCCAAACCACAGAAATCTTGAAGTCCAGAAGTGGCAACTGCACAAAATGAGCATAATGTCAGTAAATTACGGACTCAGAAATTTTGCCGGATCAATTGTACAAGAGCATGACGGGATGTATGCAGAAAATCTACGAAGATAGCACACATGAAGGCCGATTATTCAGTATGGGCTGGAGTAAGGAGCGTACACGTTGATTGTAGAAATACCGGATTGATAACGCTAGGGTTAAGAAAACATATTCTCGAATAATGTTTCAGGCCACAACAAGAAAGTTTGTATGCCAATATTGCCATGAAGAGCCACTACACTCAGGGTTCGAAGTTCACAGTCCACAGAAAAAAAGGTAAGCCTGACCTCAGTTATAGACAGCCTTTATTCTAGAGATCTTCGACACACCCTGCTTACGTAAATACGTTACCACCCTGTATAATGTACGTGGAGCAAATTTATCTATAAAGTCATCTTTACTCAAGGGAAATTCTAGGTGCGGTTGTGAAATTTGGAATCACTTGAAGTTTTCAATTTTTAATTTAATAGGTACCAGCGTGACCATATGGTCACGCAAATATCGACCAAGCCTTTCAATTTATAGAGGTTTAAAAAACCCCACCAAAATCACGGCAGTGCGCCTTGCGATAGCTCAAGGTGCTCCTTGCAGACAACATGTGGCAGAAGTTTTCTTTGTTTATTGGGGAGCTGCTAAAACAGGCGCGAAATAGTGGCTCTACACTTCGGCGCGTCGCCATGCAGCGTCCTTCGGGTTACAGAGATCTTTGTAGTATTATTTTTCGCAATAGCGTGATGCACATGTCCCTGTAGAGTACGTGCACTATGCAATGTCCGGTGAAAATTTGAAGTAGAGTCAGCAAATTTTTGCTCGCGAACAAGCGTGTTGTTTTACGTGTTACCATATGGTCACGCTAGGCCCTTAGGCTCCTTATTTTGGTTACGTTCGTGCCTTCGTTTTACGCTCCTTGTAGGGTGATTCCACTACACTCGCGAACCAATTTATTGTAGGCCCAGGTTTATATTAAATGATATAGCCAGAATACTCAAACCGGACGATAAAGAGGTGTCGGCTATCTACATTGAGCTATCGAAGGCTACCACCTACTCAGATGAAGATTTTGCAAATAAGGATTCTGGTAACCTCAGAGACAACCTTAGTGTATTATATAGTAACTGTTCGGATTTAACGTCCCAAAACCATGACATGATTATAAGGGACGCCATAGTGAAGGGCTTCTGAAATTTCGACCACCTGGCTTTCTGTGCACCTAAGTCGCAGACGACCTAACTAGTAAGCAGCTTAGAGCATGTGCTAAAACTGTGCTTGCTGACGGCCGTCGCAAGCACCGTTTGCTGAAGATGAAGCAGAGTATGAAGATGATGCAGAGTATGAAGAACAAGGCGATGGATCACCAAATATCTGCCTAGGTGTAGGAGATAAAAGCCCTGACGCGAAGTTATCTTCAAGCGCACAGAAGATCCAAATGCCTCGCCCTAATGCCGTTACCCAATATAACTGCCTCACGGGAAACACTGACCTGATGAATGCGAATGTAGATTCCTACCGGATTTCAATTCATCGCAGGAAATGGTGGTGAGTGATATTCACTTTGCGACGTACCCATAAGCAATGAGCGGTCCTTACGCACAGCGCATGATCTAACTCCACTCAACTTGAATTCCGGACGCAAATCCCTCAAAGCTACCTCAAAAGATGGGATAACAAGCCAAAATGAACTGGAGGTCGAAGAACGCGGGCGCTTGTTGACAGTGCGCCTTGTGGTCCAAATTTTGAATGACCAAACAGTCCACTTCATTGAAGCTGTGCCTAACGGCAAAAGGCGCAGGTGCACTAGAGACAACTGCAACACGGTGACAACACAATGTAATAATTGCGACGTCGGCATGTGCATTGCGTGCTTCATGTAATTTTACAATAAGTGCCCAACAAATCTCGAATTTTTTTTCGCGGTGTGTCAAAGCCTCACACAAAATTCGTCACTTTGTGATTTTTGCTGTAGCCTAAGGGCCTAGCGTGACCATATGGTCACGGGCCATATTTGGTAAACTAAGAGCTCGTTCACGATGAAATTTCACAGATGTAGATACGATAAAAAACCACATTGCTTTCACAAGACTCATAAAAAAAAGGAAACCGGTCCCTAATATGTTAAGCTAGAATTGAAATTAAGCGTTTTGTACATGAAACGCAGCATTTACAATGGCAAATTGTAATCAAATAAAACAACTTGATTTATTTCGCATTCTGAAAGGTACCTGCACAGTAAATAGATCTGTTAAGTTAACTGCTGGGTCGTCTTCCATCTCGCAGAGCGGCGGGGACATGTCACTGCCCAACGCCCTCCTGTTTCATGTCCCGCGTGCAGCTTCGTTACGGTCACCGCACGCGCGCTGCCAACCCTACAACCATAGGCGTGCGTAAGGTTCCCCTTCAGGCGCGGGGGCGAAAGTTCGTCGCAGTGCACCCTTCCCTATCATATCGATGTATGGGGCTGACTTTGCGCCCCCCATCTCGCCTCCCTTCCCTATTATGTCAATGTATGGGGCTGGTTTTGCGCCCCCCCCCCGCTCTTGCCCTCCCTGCCCCCCACCCCCGTGCGCACGCCTATGCCTATAGAATGCAGACGCTGGCTTTTTTTGCTAGCCTTACACTCATTTCAAGACAACATCCGCTTCATTGACATCGTTTATGACTGCAAGCGCTGAACGCGATCCACCTGTATTTGCGAGTTTCCCCAGGGCCGCCGTCCTTGACCATCATAGCGGTCACAGACGCCTCAGGTCGATGAAGGGGTGGGCCGATACCAAGAAGTTGATCAACGTTAAGCTGTATCTCAGTGTTCTTGTCAATGCGTGGTATTTTAACCATGAAAGGGATATTTTCAGGTTATCAGCTTTTTAGCTTTACGTTGCGGCAAATGCGCTTCTCCGTCAGGCCGTTCACAAGTCGCCATACAGAAGCTGGCAGCGTGAAATCAAATTCCGCGCGAGTCGTACACCTCACACAGTGAAGATGCTTTAGCACTATGGCATCATAGGAAGAATGGTTCTGTTAGCAACAAAGGATTATCAGGAGACTTCGCCACCATGCCTGGTTGTGTTTGCTGCCGACAAAGTGAATGCTTCTGAAGACACGGAGATGCTGACACTTGTGGACGTCGATAGAACTTGTTTATTTGTTTAATTATTTTCCCACACTGCAGCCCGGTTACAGGGAATTCACAGGAGGAGGTACAGTGCAATAAGTAACAAAAATCGAAAGCAGGTCAGATACAAACAAACAGTCACATGTCAGCGAAATACGAAAATCCAGTTAACAGGATTATATTAGCAAGCTAAGACATGAAGCGAGGATTAGAGTACAGAGTCTCCAAGTGCGTTCAAGAATTCATCTTTCTGTAAAGAAGGGATATGACCTGGTATGATTTTCCAAGTTTCAATACAATGGGAGAAAAAAAGAGTATTTGAAAAAGTCAGTGCGAAGATGAAGCACAGATACATTAAGTGCGCTGTTTCTGGTGTATGCTACTGTGGCGGGTGTTATGTAGATTTTGTGCGGTGAATATTGCACCGAAATAAAGAAAAAGTAGAAAAGTTTCTGAGACCCGATGTCGTGTTGTTTAGAAAGTGAATTTAAACCAAGGTGCGTTAGATGGGCTGATAGTGAGAAATAAAGATTACAGCGCCTGTAAATGAAGCGAATGACTTTTTTAAATACGAAGCATTTCTTAGCGAACTTCGACGACTTTGAGCGTATATATATATATATATATATATATATATATATATATATATATATATATATATATATATACACATTGTAAGGGAAAAGAGACAAGAGACAACGCCCGTACGCTGGGCCGGCTGTTCTTTATCTGCCTTCGTCTTCCTATTCGTTGCCATGGCCGAGCTCGCGCCAGCGCCTGGACGCCGCGCTTGCTTCCTTACACTCGGTCACGCTGCAAATATGGCATTCTGTCCGCAATGTCTCTTCTGTAGCCGTCATAGACACTGCACCGTCACCGGTAGCGACGGTCTCTGGTGGTCTGCACTGGCTGTTCCTCGGTGGTCGGTCTTCCCAGCGTTGCAGCCCGTCTGGATGTTCTTGCAAAGAGAACTCTGGAGGGCGGCTTTGGCTGTATCGCTGTGGTCGGTTTTGTGTCAGTACCGTTTGTGATGATAGCGGCTTGTCTGGCCCAGCTGACGGACATTCTGGCTGTGTTGCGGCGGACGACCTCGGGCCCGATGCGACGTCGCGTCAGCAAGAAGAAGATGCCGGAGCAGCAACCGAGGAGATAACCGGGTTGCCACGTTTCCTCGGTGTGCGTTTACCACGCATTTCCTGCAGTTGCGAGGCTGCTTCTTGGTGTTCTTGAGGTTGCGTTTTCTGGCTTCCGTTATCTCCCCACCCAGGAGAGAGAGGCGCGTCCTGGCAACTTCCGGATGAGTGCCTGTTGACAGCATGTTCTCTACTTTTTTTTTGTATCCTGTACCGCAAGTCGATAGAGGGGGAGATTGGGTAGGTGACTTCCCTAGAAGGCGAGGAAGCGGCTCCAGTGGGTCGGTGAGCGCTGTAATGGAAGGCAGGAATACTTCCGGTGCCTGTACTGGAGGCATGCCAAACACGACAGGAGCCGGCATCTGCGCGTGTCCCTGCGAATGCGAATCTGGCGCCCGCTCCTCCAACTGCACTGCATGAGTAGTGGTCTCGGCCTCCCTTAGCGATGTTATGGCGTCGGATACTGGCGCAGGGGCGTAGACGAGCAGCGGAGTGCAGCCATTGCTTCCGACGTCTTTTGTTGAGCAGCCACAAAAGCTCTCCGTTGTCGGGCTCGAGGGCACCGACGCGCAATCGAGGGGGTGCGCCAAAGGAGCACGATCTCCAACGGAGGGCAGATTCGTGGACACCCGAGGTGCACCATCTTGGTTGTGTTCCTCGCAGCTCTCATTAGGGCTGGAGTCTTGGTCAGCAGGAAAGGGGTCGCAAGCATCGAAAAGTGGGCGAAATATACTTGTCAATCTCGCACACGACTCTCTCCAGGATCTTTGCGTGATCCCTTCGTAGGCATGCCACACCTTGGCGGCATCTCGAAGGCGGTCGATAGCCACCAGCCACTTAAGATTTTCCGACCAAGCATGGAGGGTGCCAAACGAGTTGATGGTGGAAATCCACTCGAAGACGTTGTCCTGAAAGCCGCGGAACACTGGTAGTTCGCAGGGAGCCGGCGATGGCGGGACGGCGGGCGAAAATCCGCAGTGTGCCCGCGCCAAGCAGCCCAGTTGCTCTAAGAGCTCCGTGAGGGAACGCCGGAGTGCGCGGTGGTTCTCGGGTGAACTTGCCTCAAGTTCTTGCGAGGCGGCCGTAGCCAACATGGCATTGATTGCGCACAATATTGGCAAGGCGGCAGGAGACAGCTGGGAGCTCGACGCTATCATGGTGTTAGTCGTGACGCGGAGTTGCGCGATAGTATGCTGCAGCTCCGCGGCGCTGTCGGGTGATCCGCATCGAGAGCCAGGGCCGGCATCTGCGGAGGATACAGCGTCTCCGGCATTCACGATGGCACAATCCATGGCTAAGGACGTGTGGACGGCGTCCCTTGGAAACACAGATCTGGTTAGGGTCTTGGGCACGGGATCCAAGCAGTTGGAAGCGTCAACCACGTTCCCAGGAAAGCGGAACCCGTGCGGTGTCGTGTCGTGAACTGGTACTGCGGCGTCGGCGAAGCGATGTTGAACCGCCGATGAGGCCTGGACGCCGTTACAGTGGCTAGAATAGGGGAAGTGTGATGAACGCGCCGGCTAGCGCGTGCCGCCTTGGAAGGAAACCGCCAGGTGGCGCTGGCACACGTTTGCACGTCAGCCGCGGCGGCAATGCGCTTCGCGGGTACTGAAATCATCCGCACGCGCAGGCAGTGTGCAACTTTTTTAAATGTGTATTATTGCTCGCGCATGGCCTCAAATGACGACCAGGAGATTACGCTAGCTTCTGGAATTACAGGGCGCCACCGCGAGCGCGCGACGGAATTAAAATATCTACATGGTGCCAACTGAGCGCGCGATGGCACTGAAACGCTTCATCGATGTGACTATGGGGTGGTGGAAGAGTAGGACGATGAACTCAGTTGTGAGCAATATTTTTAGCATCTTAATGGCTACCACGGCGAACCACCATTTCCTCAAGCACTAATCTGTAAATAACCCCCCATCATTCGTAACAATTTACATGGCTCGCTATAGCCACTTCTGATAGCGCATAATCAAACGCGAGGACGAGAATTACGAGCGGTATCTCGGAAGAAAACATTTCATTTCTGCGCACTGATCATTCAACGCATTTCTGAATAGTGACTCAGCATGTGTTTAAATAATGCATTCTTACACATCGAATGCGCGTCTGTCTTTTTTCTTCTTTTTATCCAGGAGAAAAATGTTTTTATAGTTTACAAACACACCACAAAACGTTGTCTCCCTTGAGCTGTAAACTTAGGTGACGCGCCTGAGCTTCAGGTGCTTCCTCTTTTCACGGGAAGACGCTCTCTCCTTGTTTAGTGCTTTGTGTAGAAATGCAAACGGGTGAGCAGAAAAACTTCGTCACCTCCTTGGTGATGCTCGGACCATGTTGTGCACAGCCCAGTTTTTTGCAAGCAGGAGACAAGCTCTTCCAAGCTGTCGCTGAGCAGCTCGTTGTAACTAAAACACATTGAAAAAGTGATTTCAAAGGCGTCTAAACATGAGAAGAGCTTCTACGAGGGGTAAAGGAGGCCCCGTTGTCGCAGAACTTGGTGAACATCGCCAGCTCTCCCTTAGCTTCGCCTGAGAAAGTAGCAGAGGCCTGCCCCTTTCAATGCGGACTATTTCGCCGTTCACGGTGTGCTCCAAGTGTCGGGAGATATATCTCTCGTCAAAGTGCAGGTCGCACACAGGGGAGTTTTCTTGCAGGAGCTTGTCGGCACGCGGGACCACACTACGCCACTGCGCCAAGAGAGCTTCGTCCTTCGGAACACCAAACAGCGCGTGCTTTTTTTTAGACGACTTGTAGCCTGTAGTGCACCCCGGGACGAAAGAATGACTTTCTTTTCGCGCCATGAGTGTGCATACAGAAGCGTTGGTGTCAGACTGCCACCGCATAAAAAGAAAGCAAGACGAACGCGCGCCACTCACCGCCGGTAAACGCGCAAACAACGTATAAACGTCTGCGCGCGCCCCCACGCGGCTCCTTCGCGGAGGCTTCAATGCGCTCCGTAGGCGCCGCTTGCCGCTCATCACACTTCCCTATTCTAGCCACTGTAACGCCGTCCACGGACGGTGCTTGAAGAGCCGACAGGTTGCCAGGTACCGAGGAGGCATGTACGCCATCCCTAGGCGAGAGCAGCCCATTCGCGTTGTTGTCGCGAAGTAGCACGTCGCCGGACAAGTTCGCCGGAACCACAATGGAGGCCTGGACGCCGTCCGCTGGTGGTGGGATCGGTACTTGCCGCGGTGGTCGACTTGCGGGTTCCATCATCGAGGAAGCGTGACGGCGTTCCTCAGGAAGACGCGGCACCTCAAGCTAACAGCTGGGGTTCTTCAAAGCCTTTCGACGACTGCGCCATTGTAAGGGAAGAGAGACAAGAGACAACGCCCGTACGCTGGGCCGGCTGTTCTTTATCTGCCTTCGTCTTCCTCTTCGTTGCCCTGGCCGAGCTCGCGCCAGCGCCTGGACGCCGCACTTGCTTCCTTGCAATATATATATATATATATATATATATATATATATATATATATATATATATATATATATATATATATATATATATAGCCGCCTACGACTTTGTGCTCTCCTGGCCGTATCTTTAACGGGATTTATACCAAATTTGGTATGGCATAACATCACTATATGACGAACATAAATGGCTGGTCATATCATGAAAATCATGAATAACTTGTCACGAAAAGTATGATTTACATGCCACGCTCATGGCGCGCTCGCGGCCGTTTCATTAGCTTGATATACCCCCAAATTTGGGATTGAGTGACGTGACTGTATGACTAACATAAATGACAGGTGGTAATATGGAAATCATGACGTGCATGTCCTAAACAACATGATTTACATGCCACGCTCATGGCGCCCTCGCGGCGGTTTCGTTAGCTTGGTATACACCAAACTTGGTATTGAGTGACGTGTCTGTATGACGAACATAAATGACAAGTGGTAATATGGAAATCATGGCATGTCATGTGCGACACGACTTGCAAGCCACGATCATGGCGCGCTCGCGGCCATTAGGTTAGCTTGATATACACCAAATTTGGTATTGTGTCACGTGTCTATATGACGAACATAAATGGCAAGTGGTAATATGAAAATCATGACTTCTCATGTGCGACGTGACTTGCATGCCACGCTCATGGCGCGCTCGCGGCCGTTTGGTTAGCTTGAAATACATCAAATTTGATATTGAGTGACATGACTGTATGACGAACTTCAGTGGCAGGTGGTAACATGGAAATATTGGCATGCATGTCATCTACAACGCCATTTACATACCACGCTCATGGTGCGCTTGCGTCCAGTTCGCTATCTTTATATACACCAAAATTGGTAATGCGTGACGTGACTGTATGACGCACATAAATGATGGATCCTAATACGTAAAACATGACATGCAAATTATGTAAAGCATGATTTGCTCCTTCTTGGCTGCTTCGCATTACATCGATTCCCACAGTGCGTGCGATGTGCCAGCTTTTTCTCAATGAATTCAGTGTGTTTTATGTCACCAATTTCATAAGGGTTACCATACAGTGGCACCTCACTCGAGCATTGGCAGTACGAGGGTTTTACATGTTAACAGTTTAGCTTTCTTTGGGGCTAAGCGTAACGGGCTGTTCAGGGGCCGAATTCACAAAGCTTTCTCTTGCCTACGCAGTTTCTTAGCCAAGAATTCTCGTATCTCGAGGGAGTACGATAGCAATGGCACGAATTTAACTTACTCGTGACTTTTGAGGGCACGGAGGCAAGACGAAAGCCGATGAAACGACAAAGAAAGAAAGAAGTACGCGCCGATGATAGCAAGGCAACACGCAAAGCATCTAGCATCGAGAGTATACGATGATAGCCCATGTCTTTTTGGCAGCATCTCGGCTTCCAGTTCCGGGCGTCTGCTATAGCGCTTACGCGCCGCCGCGTTGCAGCAGGCGTCCGCGGGGCCTGAACAAAGCCAAGCGCTCGCGTTTGACGAATGACCATATGTAGCTTGTTGCTCGGCGGTGTTAAGCAAGAATCCGTGCGCTATCTCGCCAAGTGTAGGTGATGCACCACTCCTGTGAAAGCGCACATAAATTGATACATTGAAGGTTTGATTATGGGACCCAAACGTCTCCCCCTTCGTGAAATGGTTTAGTTTTATTCATGAAGATGCGATGGCACTCAACTTTCGAGGCGTGTTCAAGCACGGTAAATTGGTGGCCATTAGGGTGTTCTTTAGCTATAGACGTAAAAGGTAGGCTTTCTTACAAAGATCTTAGTAAGACATAGGAGCGGCTTTCGAGCCTACGTAGAAACTGTTCAGTAATATAAAGCAGCAGTAACAGAGAGGTATCATGAGCGTATATTGTCGCAGGTTCAATTCATCGCCGCATTTTGATAGGGCCGGAATGCGAGAAGAGTCGTATACGCTTAGATATGTGAACACGTAAAACGAGAAAGTTTCGTCACGCAGTTTCTACGTGCTTATACGTTTCAGAAAACAATGCGCTGGAGGTCACTTCATCTTTGCAGCGTTTGCGTGAGCAAACCAATAAAACAAGCAACGTTGTGTTTTGGCCTGAAGTGGCATGATCACACGTGCCACGTGAATCGAGGCGAACGTGCTGCGCGTTTAGCAAAGAAAAAAAACAGGAAAAAGACAGCGTTTGCGTGTCTCTCACATCGTTTTTTTCGAAAGAGTGAAAACGAATCGATAGAGAAGGACGTTAGGAAGAGGATCCCCTGGCGCAGCAGACGTCATGGTAAACATCCACGGAACGGCACCGGTTGCTTGTAGAGTATAAAAGAATATTTGTTCGCGTTACTTACTAACATGTAACGGAGCGAAAGCTACACAGAGGCGAGCGAAAATATGATCGGGCTTATATATGAGAATAGAAGGACATTAAATAGTGAGCTGATTAGTGAACGTTTATTTAATCGACGATAATCGACACCAACCGAGAATTGATTGAATGAAAGTGACATTAGTGATAGTGAATTAGCGATAGTTGATTAGTGAATATCGTACGTCAATGTGAAATACACAGTCATGTATTTACACTCGATTGATTTCGCCTTCGAGTCGCCTCAGGCGAACCATTACGAATTGCGAGCCTTTTTTTTATCGAGTTTTTCCGGACGTTTTGCGTTAGGCGTATTTCTAGCGAAAGCAGATACATTAGCAATGACGTAAGTACTGCAGTGGCCAACTCTCATCTCCAGCGCTGCCGTGGTAGTATAATGGTTACAGCGACCGACTACAATGTGGGAGGCACCGAGTTCGATTCACAGCGTCGCCGAGAACCCACGAATTTTTTAATAAGAAACAGCAGGTTGCACGGCCTCTAGTTATGTGTTGCGGGCACTCTTATCTTGAGAAGGCGCCCTTGCCGTTCTGTTCTTTGACTCCCCTTTAGAGCAAAAAGCGCTGTGGCATGCTCCCTCATGGATTTCAGAAATAAGTTTTTTTTTTCTTCTAACCACTGGTACCGCAAGAGCGCCCAGTCCCGAAACCCAGTTATCATACCTCGGCAATTACTTTTGACGTCTCTGGCTAATCGAGGACCAGTCAAGACATCACGATGTTTTCGAGAAAATGTAGACACACGCGGTGACCTAACTGCTTGCGACCAAGATGACGCCTTTGTCGGGACACGTTTTCGTGCTAGTTGGGTGGGATTCATTACACGCAGCAGCACAAAACGGCACGGGCAGAGAGAAAATACACGCAGTGCTGTGTTTGTGTCTTGTCTCTCGGGCCCTGTCATGTTGCGCGCCTCTGTGTAATGGCTCTGTCAATGCTTATAAATAACTCTAGCAGGCTATCGAGTTCTGAGCTGAGGGTCCCCGATTGTCCCAAGCGAAACAGCCCGGGGAGAAGATTGCCGCACATTTATTTGAGTCATAGACGGCTACTCTTCTCTAGGTTACTGCACGGGAATGTTATACCTAAGTTTATCTCAACAGGAGTTACAGTACAGATGACATGCGTACAGACAAAAATCCGCGTATTCAGCTCGACTAGGTTTCTGCCCTTAATAGTAATTGGCAACACGTATCACAATATGCAAAAATACCATGCACATATATACAAGTATATGTACAGCCACGGGCGCATACTTGGTTACGCTGGTTGAAATGGAATACTTGAAATCCACATATACGACAAGCACAATGTGTAGAAGCAATGTTATACAGAGGAGCTGTGCTATAAACTTATTTTTGCTGGTGTGTTCCATATTTCCCAACTTATTGCTCACGACTTTTCGTTGTTAAATGAAACACCTTCTGTGAATGCACACATTTTGTGTAAGGTTGCATTGGTTTTTGCGCAGTAGGAGACATACTTGAGAAATGTAAATAGGACAAAGCAAGTCGGCAAAGTTCTTATCAAAGTTACACTAAAGAAAAAGCATTGATTCATTCATTCATTAACTCACGCACACACATCTTGGAACAACTTGATGCATAGTTTCTGTTGCTTCCCACTCTAATGATATTTTTTACATCTTCATGGGTGACAGCCCACAACAAAATATAAGAGACCCCCTCACAATGCCATGCTAGTAGAGGGCAGTGCATCACAATATGGGGCATGTCTGCAAGATGACACAAAGTTAATTTCCATAGTTCGGCTCATTCTTCACACAATAACAAGCAATGTTAGGTGACATGGACTGAAAAATTGGCACAGCTCGGACGAATTTTGGACAATATATAAATAAAACAATTCGCTGCTACTAAGCTCCTCGGTGCATGCAAACAATGCTGCTGTTGACATATCAAGACCCATTGCTTTTCCTGAAAACACCACTCACAACGGTTTAAAAGTCTGCGCATCTGCAGGGTTCCCATACAGTATTCATTCTAAAACAGCGCAGCAAGACGAGGACATAAGAAACGAAACAGACAACGGGACCCGTTGTTTCTTTCGTGTCTTATGTCCCTCGTCTTGCTGCGCTGTTTTAGAATGATGTCAAACCAACTTGCCCAATTATATGTTTTCTTTAACCCATACAGTAGTCTCTTCTGTCGCGTGGAAAAATTTCAGTGCACTGCTGGGTAAGGACTGTATGTTATGTATCAGAAGTGATGCTTCAGTGCCTTGCATGTTTATCTTGCGGCTGGCCTCAGCTGCAATGTTCTCTGCCCAAATTTACAGAATCACTGTCTATAATGTGCCACTACAATGTAATTGTGTGTCAGGTGCATAAAAGAAGTACCGCAAAAAAAACTTAAGAACGTTTACCTTGCACAGTTTACACAATGTTAAATACATTTACATGGAGCTTTGACAGCTTATC